>CM076582.1:343807237-343919440 GCA_034641835.2 Pinus albicaulis | reverse complement strand
GGGATCTAGAGTGTGGGATATAATAGAACATGATCTCCCTCCGAGATAAAAGGAATTCCTAGGCGAAAGAACATAAGTCGATATAGAAGCGTTGGGCTTCCCTTCCAAGTACAGAATGGAGGAATGGATGATCACTCTCAATAAATCCCTATCGCGATCATTGGTTATAGTTTTATGCTCTATAGATTCCACAAGGTTGACATGATGAGAGAGAAATGAAGGATGAGATAAATAAGGGGTGCAACAAATAGGTTGTTTCCGGTGATAGTCACATTGTAGAGGGAATTTTATAGAGTGCTCACAACCACAAGGGTCTATCGAAGGAGGTAAATTATATTCGATGAGGGGATTCTCCTTGACCCTACATTCAGAAGGGTAAAATGGTTCACAAACACTTGGGACCATATGACAAGGGGTGAGAGAATCACTTGTGGGAGACTCAAGATAATACAAAAGAGGAAAGGACAAAGTGGAAAGTGAAACATTATATTCAACGGGTATTTCTTCCTCCAAACCATAATCCAAAGGCCCAAGGGATTCACATATATAATCGTAAGGAATATTGAGTGGGAGTCTTATTGATTTCATTGTTTTAGTACCAAATATTGACTCTCCCCTAAAAGGAGAATCAACTACTCCCAACTACCCATCCTCATGCAAAGGAAAAAAATAATCCTCATTCCCAAGGATATCGATGGATATGTCATCGTAAGTAGTGCTTGAGAGAAAAGGAATACTAATTTCAACCTCATCCTCCTTATCAATGTCATAGATGGGAGCACAATCAAATCAAATACCAAAAATTTCACATTTCCCTTTTTTGATATGGAAATAATATTCAATATCATCTTCTAAGGGGCTAATGGGATCACCTTACTTAATATTATCAAAAGGAAAATCATTAGGAGTGTTATCCTTGAGGATAGAAAGGTTGGTCTCAACTTCATTTTCCACGGGCTCATTTTTCTCAATACACATGGTCTCAAAGTTATCTGGTTTGTCATGTAGACCTCACAAAGATTGATCATCACCTAGATTACTAGAGCCTTCACCAACCCTTTTCTCCAAGGTTCTACGACATGTCATGGGAGGAGGGTTTTCCTTCTCATATTTACTGAGGTCCTTTTCAAGGTTACTTCTTTCATTGCATGATTTTCCACCTTGTCATCCTAGATAGACTCTCATTCTTAATGAGTGATGCCACCCCATATTTTTGGAAAAATATCTTCAAAATTGTGACAATGAGTGGAAATCTCATGAGGGAGGCTATCATACCAGTCTCTAACTTGAAATTCAAGATACAATGCCAATAATATCATAATTTTATCTTCATTGTTAATCCTTACTAGGGCTAAGCCCAAAAATAAATCATCCAGATGTTCATTTGGATCTTGGTCAGAACTCGCTTTGAATTTAGGTATCCAAAGTTTGGTCCATGCTTTGATTTCAGGGCATTCTAGCACTTCTTCAATAGCAAGGTAATTATAAGGAGAAGGGGGAAAACCTTTCTCCTCAAGATAGTTCATTTATTGTTCTTTTTACACATTAGTATTGAAAATGGAGTTGCCAGGGTGAATGAAGTTCCTTGATAGATGCTTTCTTCACCCGACAAACACTAACTTTGAAGTTCAATGAAGAACTAGGGCTTCTTTCTTCCAATGGAGTTGCCAATAATGATATGTCAATATGTCGTAAGGGGAAAAAAACACGTCTCATGTCCTCAACAACCATGATAGAAATGTTACCACTCAAACTTGCTAGGGACCTAATGGGGTTCCTTATAGGGTGTTTTCTAGGCCAAGGGAAATGGTGGAGGCTTATCTCATTTTCACCATGGCTAAGACTCCCCGATATTTACGGACTTTCACTGATGGAAGGAGTATTGATATTTTAGGAATAAATTATAAAGTATATGTTGATGGATAGGTTGAAAGTGACCATAGAAACCATTTCCCAAGGATGGATTGAAGAATGGAACTCACTTTCTCTTTAAGGAAGGGGCTTGGTTCACTAGGGGTAAGGGATGAGTATTAGAGGGTTGAGGTAGAAAGAATAAGCTTATAGATGAGGCTCCTAATCCTGAGAATCCATAAGGGAGTTGGATTCCCAAATGGCCTTTGACAAACAATCTTCAATGAGAAGGAGAACCACATGGGACCAAGTGGACCCAATCCAGGTTCAGGGATGGAAAATAGCAACTAACAATGTTCCTATCCTGGACAAGGTGAGGGGAAAGGGTCAGAAAAGAATATTCACTTCAAAATTTTAAATTGAACCTATTGAGGTATACCCTTGGGGATGCCTAAGAAAATTTAGATCCTAGAGCTAGGGATTAGGATTACAGAAGATCCCACTATTATAATGGCCTAAAAATTTATGGAGACAGAGGAAACCCACCGACGTAGTAGTTTGTAGGAGAGAAATTTTTTCTTTGGGTCAATTCGCACGAAATTGATGCCCTATGTGGCCCTTTAGGGGTAGACTTTGGAAAAGCTGAAAATGTTGAAAACTATGGATACAATGATTACCTTTATATGGATTAGTGCCTCAGTTCAGTTGGGAAGATGGAGTCAAGGATGATTAATGAGTAAGAACTTGATTTCTTGGTGAAGGAGGCTTGAAAAATCAACTTCATCCAATATTGGTGTAGAGGAAAGACTAAGATATTTTCAAGCATTTATAATTTCAGAAAATATTGCAAGCTTATAGCGAAAACATATCTCCAGGAAATTTCATTAATATGACATTGGCCCATACATCAAAATTTTCTAAAACATTCTCAATTCCACATTACATTCATGTAACAACTAGCCCTAGTTATAGTGTAAATCATTAGTATACGAAAACAAGAATAATATATACCAAAAAAAAAAACTTACAATGCCATAGATTATATCCAACTAAAAACTTGTTGTAATAAAAAAGCTCCAATAGAAGAAAAATATCCCAAATCTATACATCAAAATTCATCCATCTCTAAAAAAGCTCCTCCAATGAAAAAGTACTAATTCTCTAAGAGAGATATATCCAATCCAAAATGTGATGATACAAATGGATGTATCCAACATGAATATATGGGCTCCTAAGGAGATGAATTAGCCTAAGGGGACCCTAATGGCTCTTATAATAAAATAATGTGTAAATAACACCCTTATTGGTGACAATCCCACTAATTTAGCTCATAAGTGTAAAAATAAGCCACACAAGGGCCAAGTAATGATGTATACATGTTGTAGGGCCCTACATGAGGCCTAGAAACATCTTGAAGTGCCATAATGAGGAATAAATTCCTCGGAATATGATATACAAGGGGTGGCACCTTGTTCTCTAAGTAGTAGACCCGTGGTGTTCCTAGTGGGTGTAGGGGCACGTAAATGATCCCATGGGTCTCCAAATGGATGAAAGATTCCTGTAGATCCTCTATGAAGTCTTATATGCTAGAATAAATTTCATTAAGTCCTCGTACAAGCCATGGAGCACCCTCTAAGTGTGTGGTGCACTTGTGGGGATTGTTTGGCATGATGCATCTTCCTCATCCAAGAGTGGATTTGTAGTAATCCCTGAATAGACAAAGGGGTTAAAAAAGTGTTGTCTACTATTGTGGAGGCTCATACCTCTCAATACACACCCTATGTATGCAAATGTAACCCTTGGGGATCAAGATCCAATATGGGAGACCAAGCCAAAATGGAAATCACTTGTAATCCTGCATAAGATCCAATGTATATCCCTAGGCTACCAATACAACCATTCATTAGAATAATTGTGTAATAGAGTTCACAAACCATGGATGTCAAAATGGGCACTTCATAATGGCATGTGCTTCCATAGTGGGATATAACATGTGATAGTGTCTCCAGATTCCAAAGCAGGTTAACTAAGAACCTTATTAGGTGGTTTCAACCCTTAAAGGGGATTATATGTCCAAGGTACATCCCTCTAATGGGAGTGGAAAGTGATAAATAAGAGGAATGGAATATAGATTGAGAGAGGAAATGCTAGGTCACATATTGGGGCATAGGGATAGAAAGATGGAGGGAAGCCCACACCTAGGTATATAATGTGTAGGAGGGAGAAATCATGGTACATGAGGTTCTTGACTTAGATGTTTCCTCCCTTCCTTATATGCCTTTTGTCTTTTATGAATTTTATTTAATTAATTTTTTAAGGCTCAAAGGGATAAGAACATGATCTGTAAGATGTAGCAGTGATTACCCCCCTTTAGGTTGGGAAATTCATTTCCATCAAGGGGTTGGGACAATCATGGGTTCTTGAATGATAAAGGAGGTTCATCTAGGGCCTATAGAAATAAGGTGATGGCCATGGATCTGGATAGAGCTCATGTATCGACTTTTTCCCATGTGTTAATTATTATTGTCACGACCATATTTCGCATTTTGTGGTACAATTTCATGCTAAATGTGGCCAATTATGATTTTTCATTTTATTTTAGTTGCATCAACCTCCAGGGAATTTTTTAAGGCCTGGCCCAAGGTGGGGGAAAAGGAATAGGGAGGTTGGTCCTATGTGGACCCAGAATGGCACTGGGGACCTAGGTTAGATAAATGATGAATGAGCATATAATGAGTGGAATGAGAGTAATATATGCAGGTATGGGAGCGGGAACACACAAAAAAAGTAGATTTTTCCTAATTAGTACCACCCTAAAACCAAATTGTAAATAAAGGAGATCCCATAGGACTAAGATCCAAAGGTAACACCCAAAGGAAAACAAGGGGACAATAACACAAAATAAGCCCTCTTTTTTCGCCAAATCCCCCCATCAATCCACATCCATAAGTATCCATGCTAAGTAAATCCAACAATCAATTACCAAATGATGAACCATACCTTTAGATTCGGGAGTTCCACCTTCAAACATACGATCAATGAAGGTGGACGAGGGACCATGTGGCTGGCTCGGGTGGTAGAGAAATGGAACAATGAGCTAGTAGGAGCCTGCAAGGGGCTATTGGCTAGCAAGAGAGGTCCATCATGGAGAAAAATTATCTTGGGGATGTTACCCACACAGTGATGGGTAACATGGCCTCAAAATGGATTTGGAAGTTTAGGACCAGAAAAATGTGAAAAATAGAAAATTTCCAAAATATGAAATTGTGCTGAAAAATAGGAAACTGATAGGAAACAATGTTGGGGGTCCAAATGGAATAGGTAGGTTGCCACCAATATGCACCTATATCATTAATTATTCTTTATTTGATTTCTTCTTCAAACAATTATCTCGTAAAATATTCTTTATAAACCTATGTAAAGTCCAACCTAATAAACTCCCACATGGACTTCAAGTAACACGTGATGGATAGGAATCATGTTGTTGGCTATATCATGAACAACTACAAAAAAAATAATAAGAGGAAGGGCCTTCTTACAAGTTATTCTTCATTCTTTGAAAAACAAGGTTGACACCACATCTAAAGACATCTAAGTGGCCTAATGTCTCTCCTTAGCGGGTCTTTAGTTTTAGAATATCAATATGTATTTCTCAACAAATTGTTTCTTCATCACTTCCTAATTTTTTACTTAGACCATATTAGGTTTTGTTGTGGAGATGTGACCTTTCTACTAGCCAATAATTTGAATAGGGCCTTGGTGGGCCTCTCCCTAGTTTTTATCTAGTGTAGCATCAATCTTACTAAAGCACCGTAAATGCTAGGCATTTTATCATTAGCCATCACATTAATAACCACAAAGAATTCATCAAGGGAAAGGTCCTGCTATTAGAGTGTCCTTTGTTCCTTAGAAATGATTGTCAAAACCACATCCAAACACTTCAAAGTGACCACACACTTCTCCTTAGTGAGCCTTTATATTTGGAATATCAATATGTTATGCTTGACAAATTCCTACTCAATCCCTCCTTGATTAGTAGCTCAAATCATAATAGCTTTTCATGTATATATGTTCACATTAGCTTCTTCACTATCCAAACTCTTTGAATAAGTCCTTGTAGGGCCAATGGATAGTTTTTATCCACTATAACTTACTCTTAGTTGAGAATATATGCTTCAACAAATATTGCCCACCCAAATTAGTTGATCTAAGGTCATTACGCAAGTTCCCCTAGTCATCACATGGGTTCAATTACAATGCCTACATGATTTTATCTAGTTAATTGCAATAATTCCTTATTACACCCACAATGAATTTGTTGGTTGTGGAGCATAATTATCATCTTGATTTAGAGTTATTTTTTTTGTTGAATTTGAACCTTGGTTCGTAGTGGGGGATGTAGGGGGAATTCCCCTCAACTATTATCGGTAGGGGGTTCAAGAGGGGAAATGGTAATTTTTTGAGGCCACCCCTTGTATGGATTTGAGGGGAAATATCCTCAAAGAGAAATTTAAATTTTTTTTCCTTGTAAAATATTGTAATTTAGTTTTCAATCAAGACCTTGATTTGATAGTATATGTTATCCTATATTTTTTTCCTAACAAAAATCCCTCTTGTTCAATGAGTTTGGATTGTCCACAGTAGTATTCTTAATTTTTCAACACTTCGAATCCCAAAGGGGATCCATCATCAGGAAAATGAATGAATGATAGAAGACCGAAAGTGGAGGATGACTAAATAGATAATAAATGAACAAATTCAAACCTAAAAGGTCGACCAAAATATTAAACCTAAATTAGTATTCTTAATTTAATAAAACCTAAAATAAACCTAAATAAATATTATTAAAATAATTAATAAAAACACAACCTAAATTAATATTATTAAAATAATTAATGAAAACACAGCCTAAATTAATATTATTACTACAGTTAATAATCCGAACTCTCATTCAACAGGAGATAACCACAAAAGTGTAAAATCTAACCAAAATCCCTCTTTTTATGGGGGAATTGTGTTGTAGCTATGTATTATTGAGAAAGAATTATAATTGAGAGAAAAGATACTATGAGATACTAAAGAGGTGGTTGCAATATATTGTTTGTGGGTTGTATCTCTTCATTTTGTTGGATGAAATAAAAGAAAGGACTCATTGTTTCTACATAGATGTAGCCCAAAATAGATGAACAACATATATTGATGTCTCATTTTGTGTTGTTTCAATTTATGTTTTATTTTGGTGTTTATTTTGATTGTATTATATTATGATTTTATTCCTAACAAAATTTTCACAGTCTACTTCTCATTGCCCCATTTCTCCAAAAAAAAAGAAAAAAGAAAAAGATATATTCCCACATCTCAAATTCACTTCTCATTGCTCCAAAAAAAAAAAGGACAACTTCCCACCAAACTAACCTTATCATATATGCAAGAGTCCATATAATTCTAATGCAAGCATGGCATCCAAGACTTTAGAAGTGAATAATGTTCAAAATATATCTAATTTGAGGCATACACATTTTTTTTTGGACCTCCAACATATTGAGAAGTGGATTGAATAATAGTGTGTGATAGTTTTTTTACTTATTAAATGTATCCATTTAACTCCCTTAGTAAAAATAAAAGAATTTTTCTTTTGCAACAATATTATGTCAAAGCTAGTGGTAGAATCTCTGTATCATTTGTCAAGTTCTTTTAAGTGAACAATGTCTCTATGGGGCTTAGAGTCCCCGTGACAATTTCAATTGGGATTATAGAGTTGATTTTGCAAAAAAATCCAAGATTATCTTTAACTAGAAAAATGAAAATTCCATATCAAAATATATTGTGTGAATTTTATGATTGTGACTAGAGGGACTCTACAATCTCATATGAGGGAAATATTGTATTCGTGTAAATGTTTGTAAGCATTTACATGTCTTCCTCAATTAAAAAATAATGAAAAGTTAAAATTAATATAAATCAGGAGGTGTTGTAGTATTCTTAAATGAGTGTGAACATTTAAATGTTAGGTCAATTAATAATAAAATATTGAAAGTAATCAAATTAATCAAATTTATCTATTTTTATTGTTATTTTGTTTTTATTAATAAAATTACAAACGAATTTTTAAATAAAAGAAAATGATAATATACATATCACATTTTTTTTTGTAACTATGGTAGGACTACATCTTCTTCATGTCCAATATATCGAGCCGGGGAATTGAACCACTGACTTCACATCGAGGAGTGCCTTCACACAACACTCGATCACTATGTATCAAGACCACGTATCACATTAAAATATATAACATACAAATAATAGCTATAAATTAAGATAATTTTTATCATATAAATTAAAATAATAATTACCTGGCTATATTTATATGTAATTAATAAATGCATAAAAACTTAATACTTACAATTAACTTATAATATAAAAATATTCTTAACCTTGAAATTCACACCCACTTTACCATGTATATTATTAAATTTATTACAATAACATGAGCCAATACCATGGATTATCAATACCACATGACCAAAAACCATTACCCATTTCACAATCAAAATACTTTATAAATATTTAATTTTATAACCTTTTTTAATAAAACTAAAAGAAAAAAAGTTATAATTTCTTTTGACATTCCTCACTACTACTAAAAGTATTATGTAGATATTCCATAGAGATTAAATAAATGAAAATAAGTGTTTGAGTGTCACAAATTTATATAATAAAAATAATATTATTAAGAACAAGCATAGAACCATTCTGAATAAAGATCTACCAAGGAATGCCGCGAATCAAATTTCTCTAGGTGCAAACATTTTCCTCAAGTTTTGCACTCAAAAAAAAGTTTGAATCTTGAGAGATTTGATCCTTCTTGATATTTGGTAGTTCGATAATTTAGATGGATCTATGTTGGTGGATATTCCATTCAAATAATTTGTCCTTTCATATCTTGCAATATTTTGAGTTATATATTGAATTTTTTTATTATATAGTTTATAAAACCCAACTAGAATGTGAAGACTATGTATTGGTTTCTTTTTCTAAGTTATGGAATGAAAATTCAAAATAAAGAACAATCATTATGAAATTATAATTATTAAAATTATTATAACTTATAATTTAAAACATTGAGAGATAGGGTGTATCTATTTTGGAATAGGGCTTTTAGAAGTATTGAATTTTAATTTAGTTATGAGTAAATTAAGATTTATCTCAAAGATAGTTATATTCTTCATTTTCAATTTAATTAAAAAATGTTATAATTGGACATGATATGGATAATTCATAGTATTGAACCATTGTATTGTAAAAAAACATATTTACAAATTAGTATTTCTACTTCATATTAGTGTATTCACTAGAAGGCTCATTGGATCTTTGTATGGTTTGATTTTTTCTAAATATATATTATAAAATGAGTGATTGGCAACCTAACAAATTAGTAAGAAGAAATTAAAGAAGAGTTAGGAAGAAACTTAAACTACAACATACACACTTATATGAGAAATTGCAGTAAATGAAGTTATTTAATCCTTGTTGACTAAACAAATTGAAGGTTCCTTTCCATGCTACTGGATATGGCTGTATTTGTGTCCACTGAGTTCAGAAAACTTGGAAAATTAAAATTGCATCAGTTATTCCAAGCGGTTGAATTAGAAAATGTTCTACAATCTTAGACCCATCATATGTGGATTTTTCTTATATAATCCTCACTATTTATACTGATTTAGGGCTAATTATTGTAGAGATTCTTTTAAAATCAATACCAAACATCGAATAAATGTAATCTCACATTGGTCGACTGAATCATATTTTCCATAAATAGCATTACTAGCATTTTCGATTTTTTTTTAGTAGTGGGACATAACCACTCTTGTGAGACGAGGTCAAACAAATACAAAGGTATACACATGCATTGTAAATCATAAATTGATAAATAATTTTTCACATATACTCTTTATAAGCAAACCAAAGAAAGAAGAAAGGAATAATGAGGTTCAATTATATGAGTGGTCAAATTTATAATGTCTGTCAACAACTATAGAGACATTCGAGGCTTCTCACGCCCTTGGGTAAAACTACTAAACGGTTAGCACCAAAGTCAAAGTATTCAGAAGATACCTTGGGATAAACCTTCACTTTTCTCTCACCAGATAACCCGTTTCATCTGCATCAGCTAAAACCTGCTTGGAGGACAACCCCACCTATAACAAAAAAAAACCCGCAAAAATTATAAATTCCATAATCCTACTACCACATAGCTTGTTCTGTGTAGTCAATTATGGAAAAATCCCTCGTAACAACAGCATGACCATAACCATGTTATAAATAATGAAGCTACTTTTTTTACATAGGAATTTCTTTTAGTATTTGCATATCGTTAAAACATGAAGTTTAAAAAGTACTAGTAATTTGATTAAGTCAAAATGTTTACATAACATGACAACATCTCTTTCATATTGGGTTGGAGAGACAAAATTTCAATCTGCAAACTATATTATTAATCAAATAGATTACATACATTTATACATGAATTAGTCTCAAGATAGGAAATCTATCTTGGACGTACAATAAGTTGGTTGAGGGAATATCTCAACCTCACACCAAACAAGGAAACTAGTTTTAGGTAACTCCTATTAAATATGAACAGACTCTATACATAGAGAGTCACAACTGGACAAGTAGGAATTACACATTCTAACACACCCCCTTAATGACTACTTGTCTCGATATCACTTCATAAAATCTAGTTGTGGTCAAACATAACAAAAAAGAATATGTCAACGTCCATATAAAGGAGCAACCATCCACCAGAATGCATGGGTACCAACCGCTGCAACCGCTGGTCTCGTAGGATGTCCTTCGTATACATGGTTCTGTCAACCATTATCACTACATACATGTACCTGTATCTACAGATCCCCCTCCAATGTGGGTTTTATCGGATGACCCGTAACCATGCTCTTCTTTCATCGGGGTTTTATCGGATGACCCGTAACCATGCTCTTCCTTCAGTGGCAAACACTGACATAAACCTATTTCCAGTCTGCTTCACTATTATACGTGGTTTTTAGCTGACCACAAACTGACACTGCAAAATGGTTTTTGGCTGACCATGAACCTGTAGTTACAAAGTGGTTTTGAGATGACCACGAACTTTTACGAGGATACACATGCATTTACAAGGCTTACATACTCCAACTCTTGGAGTTATCAGGTACATACAATGACCACTCCAAAACCATCCTAGACTTGCTTACCATTCAACTGAGTGACTCATCATCAAGAGTCTATTCTAAGAAACCCACACTAATTCACACAAACTTTCACCTATATGTCCATCATCCTTTAATTTTCAGTGTCGTTGTTGGGATGTTGCACAAAAATAATATTTGTTACACTTCAGTCTTACTATCTACCACAGAGTATCTTCACATCCGCTTTCTTTTTCTCGTCTAATTGGTGTCTTGAATTCACCTGCGCGATTTTTTAGAGTAGCTAATTCTAACAAAACCACTCCATTGAGTTAGCTAGGCTCAATGCTTCAAATTCCAAAACATTTATAAATATGACATTTTACCGTGGCATTAGATTACCAAAAAGACTCCAACCCAAATACGATCCACATACACCTCAAACCTACCATATAAGTTTTGGTAGCAACACACAAGTTACAGTTCTTCGGGCGATCCTATCATCGAATTTTACAACAAGAATTCCGCTAAGTTAATTAATTCAGCGAAGTGGCACATACATTGGACACTTCTTTCACCTCTCAGTCTTTGGATATCAGCACATAGCTTCATAGCCAAATGCACACTCCTCCTCCTCAAAGACTGCCAATAGTGTAGCTTAAATAGAAGCCACATTTTCTGGATTGCATGTAGGCAATCGTTTTGCCATTCCTGGAGATGACGACTGATGTGAAGGAAAACCAGTCAAATTAGCCTCTATTTCAAAGGGTGAAATGCTCCCTTTCATACTGTGTTGCCGTTGGATGTGGTATTTTCATCTCTCATCCAATCACTAGTGGCCATCCTGATTTTCTCAATGCATACAACGCGGAGCAACTGGACAAGGCCGGGATGAATTTCATATCCTTCTCTGACCCAAAGGAATAGATCCGATTTGAAAAATATTCCAAGACCCTGCACCTTCCACGGATCACAGTATTCAATATCTACAAAGAAGTGCCAACTAAAAGCTAGGAAGTCAAAAATAATTGGCCAGCACACCAAAAAAAAAAAATATATGAAATACGCCACACAACCTCGAGCAGCTATGGTCAATCTGCTCAGCAGTCAAAAATCTGCTCACACAACAGTCGATATTCACAAAATCCTTGTACTGGTACGAATAGAAATCCGCACCCAATCTTTAAAAAAAAACTTGAAAGTTCAACCAACACAGCAAAAATGTTTGCTGTCTGTCTGCCTTGCTGTCTGTCTGCATACCAAATTAATTCACACGAATTTGAAACAAACTACTCCAAATTAAAGTCAGAGAGAAGGATAATATGGCTTTCTGATTTTTAAAGTCAGCTAAATTGACAGGCCAGTGACTCTACGTATCAGAATTAAAAAAAAAACTTTGCTTGATCGATCGGTTCTGCGCTTACCACGTTGAAAGCAGTCTTACCACGTTGAAGGCAGCTACAGCCGCTCCCCATAGCTACAGCCGAAACAGAAACTGATACGGCTCTGCACCATTCGACTACAATGAACCCGGCTGGAGATCTTCCGTCCGCCCGCGCGCGAAGAGAGAAGAAGCAAGTTCTTCACGATGAAACCAGTGTTGGCACTAGGCGGAGTCTCGGTCGAGGGCAGAGAAGACAACGAAGTGGCAGTGTTGAGTAGATCTATGAGTAGATCCATGCTCTCGCTAATAACAAGGTGCAGCCGCGCTCACCGCACCAGTCTACACAAACAGGTTTTGGTGGTTTGATATAGTTTAATGATTCATAACGTGTTTTCTTAATTAAAGCTCATGAAGATGTTATAGGGTCTAAAACACATATTATTCTCTATTAGTTCTGGTTCTGTTGGGCCCAAATCCAAACATAACTCCATATTCATGAGACTCTGGAAAGGAAAAGACAAGAGCCAACCACACACTCCGCCTTTTCCTAAAGACTTTTCTGGAGTAAAGTCAATGGTGGTTTCCCTTCTTGGTTCTGATAACCAACCTAGATCCATCTTAACTCCAGATCTATCAAACACCGAGAGGGATCAAATCTCTCTATGTGCAAACCTCTTTTTTGAGAGAAAAACGTGAGGAAAGGTTTGCACCTTGAGAGATTTGATCCCTCTCGGCACTTGATATATCTGGAGTTATGATGGATCTAGGCTGGTTTTAGTTGTGTGAGGGTAAGGAAAATCTATCGAATATATGATTAATTTTATCAATAATATGTAATATATCTAATATAAATATAATCATTTTATATATGCTAAATATTTCTCATATTTATCTGGTCATTTTAATTTTAAAATTTTCTTAGTTACCTCAGTTTGTTGAGATGATAAAGATTGTTAATAACTTTAATGATGAAAAATGATGAAATAAATTTTTTGAATGTAAAGTGACAATGTAATAGTGTTGAATGATAGAAAATGTGAATAATAAGAATTCATTCAATTACAAATAGTATTCATTTTGATCAATCTCAAAATATTTCCTTCTACTATTCTTATTGTCACCCTTGTTAGTTTTGTCATCTTTTCATATCGATTGTATGAAAAGGATAGTTGAAATCATAAACTATTTAAATATTTAGCTCAAAATATTGCACTAAACATCATGCATTGTCTCTCTTTCTCTCCAATATTAATATTTTGATTTACTATAACACAAAAATCAATATAAATTGTCAATAATTTTGTGTGCTTACATTGAAATCAATGCATGATGTTAATCCAATCGCTTTAAAATGTATCATCATACATCCAATTACATCAAATCAAAAATCAACGTCTACACTGAAATAAATGCATCTAATGAAAACAATCAAATAAGATTAGAAAACAACATGTACACTAAAATCAATGCATCTAATGCAGGTAATCAAATAGGATTAGAAATCAACGTCTACACTAAAATCAATGCATCTACTGCAAGTAAGAAAATAAGATTAGAAACCAACATCTACACTAAAATCAATGCATCTAGTGTAAGCAATAAAATAGGATTAGAAATCAACATCTACACTAAAATCAATGTATTTAGTGCAAGTAATCAAATAAGATTGGAAATCATCTACATTGAAATCAATGCATCTAGTACAAGTAGTCAAATATAATTAGAAATCAACATCTACACTGAAATTAATGCATCTAGTGAAAGAAATCAAATAGGATAAGAAATCATTGTCTACACTGAAATCAATGCATTTATTGCGAGAAATCATATAGGATTAGAAATAATCTACATTGAAATCAATGCATCTAGTGCAAGCAATTAAATATAATCAGAAATCAATATCTATAATAAAATCAATGCATCGGGTGCAAAAAATCAAATAGTATTATAAATCACCATCTACACTAAAATCAATGCATCTATTGCAAGAAAACTTCTTCCATCTCTCCCCCCTCCAACTACATCTCTCTTTCCCTCTACCTCTCCACTCTCTTACATCCTTCCTCTTCCTTCTTCTCTGTCCATTTCTCTCCCACCTCTATATGTCTGTCTCTCTCTTCACCCTCCAACTCTATTACTATATCACTCCATCTCTCCTTCTCTCCTCCCTTCTATCCATCTCACCTTCTTTATCTCTTTATCTCACCCAAAAATATACATACTCTGTCTCCATCTCTCCCTTGTCACTCCATCTCTCTCTCCACTTATCACTCTCTATGTATTTCTTCTTCCCTCCATCTCTCCCCTCTAACTCCATCTTTTTATCCCTCCCTATCTCCTTCTATCTCCCTCACTCTATCCTACTCCCTCTCGTCCTTCCTCTCTCTCTCTCTCTCTGCCCTCCAATTTTCTCTCTTCCTCCATGTCTCTCTTCCTTTCTCTCAAGTCCTTTCTCTTTTCCTTCCTCTCTCTCCATTTCTCTCCTACCTTCCTCTAACTTTTCCTCTCTCTCTCTCTCTCTCTCTCTCTCTCTCTCTCTCACTTTGCCCTCCAATCCTCTTTCTTCCCCCACCTCTCTCTCAAACTATATTACTATATCCCTCCCTTTCTCCTTCTCTCTCCTTCTTTTCCCCATTCTCTCCTTATATGCTTCTTTGTCTCTTTATCTCACTCCCAAATATAAAAATTCTCTCTCCATATCTCCCTTTTCACTCCCTCTCCCTCTCCACTTCTCACTCTCTATGTTTTTCTTATTCCCTCCCTCTATCCACCTCCAAATCCATCTATCTATACCTCCCTCTCTCCTCCTCTCTCTCATCCTTCCTCTCTCTCTCTCTCTCTCTCTCTCTCTCAACCCTCCAATCCTCTCACTATCTCCCTCCATCTCTCCTCCTCTCTGGCCCCTCCATATTTATGTCTCCCTCCCCCTCTCTTACCCTTCTCTACCTCTATCACTCCTCTCCCTCTCTCTCTCTTCATTCCTCCTCTACCCTCTCCTTGATTTTATCCTCATCTCTCTCTTGTCACACCCCTATCTCTTCATCTCTATTACTATATGTACTTGTTCTTCCCTCTCATATATATCTAGAGTTAAGATATATCGTGATATATTAATGTATATTATAATATAGAAAATTTAATATTGTATTAATCCAAAGTTATTAAATTTAATAATATTAATATGAATAGTAGATTTAATAATAATAATAATAATAATAATAATAATAACAATAGGGCTAATAATGTTCTTTTTTTAAAATGATATTAACAATAATTTGGCGCATAGGCTTCACCTAAATAAAACTTGTTTTTGGAGTGTTGTAAATATAAAGAGGTTTATGGAATAAATATCAAAAGAGGTTTTATTTATTTACCATACCTCTTTTATTTACCATGGTATTTGGCCCATAGAATTGGTATATAATTAGATGTTGATTTATAATTATATTCGATATGTTTTTATATATTTATCATGCCTCTTTATACCATTTTTACATTTTAAATTTATATTATGTTTATACATAATAATAATTAGGTTTATTTTTAAATAGGACAAACATTGTATCAAAAATGTTAAATTTTAAACATTACATTTAATTTTACATGTTTACTTTTTTAGGTGAGATCTATCCCATACTAGGTTTTAGAGATAATACATTTCTATATTTTAATAATTAATCTTACCCTATTAAAAAGATTAAAAAGTTATATATAATATAAAGAATCAAGTTATATATGATTTAAGATTCAAGTTAATGTTTTGACCAACATTAGCAAAAATTATTTTTATTATTTTTTTAGGACGTGACAATCTTACTCATTCGGGGTCATACTGGGTTGTAGATTGCACCTCTTGGCGCAATAAAATTTGGCACAATTGAAAACGAGTTAAAGTTGATGTACAATACTTTAATCCATTAATTTAATTTGGGGTACTTGCCTGGAAGAGTGAAGTAAAATTTCTTAAAATTTTCTTTATTCAAAATCTTAGCAGCCAATGATAAATGTTTTGTAACCATTTAACTATGTTATTTTCCATGCACTACAGAAGAACCACCCAAAGATGTTTTGTATATGGGTAAAAGAAAAAATTCCACCCAAATCGTATTTAGAAGTAGTTCAACAAGGCCAACCGATATGGCCCTAACTCTATCTAAAAGTCTAGCCAAATTGTATCTAGAAGTAGTTCAAAAAGAGCAACCATCCAAAGATATGGTGCTAATTCTATATAAAGTATTTCATTTTGGCCACCAAATATAAGAACATTAGGTAATATCAAAAATTTCCAAGCATTCGATAACATTAACTCATGATGTTGATGGTTAGAAATGAATCATCCAAAAATAGACTATTGGCTAGTTATCTAAATTCATGATAATCACTTTGAATAAGAAACATGTTCATTTTTGCACACAACAAATACCCTAGGGATTCAACGATCAAGACTTATATGAATGGTCTAAGAAAAAACATTTCCTAATAACCGAAACAATTCAATTTCCTCAATTATCCTTATGTTAATGGAAATACAAGTTGAAACATTTGCAAAGGTACCTGAACATTATTGATAATGGTGCAACCAAAACCTATAGCTTAAAATATCATTTGAATAAAATGCTACCCGTCCCCTAACCTTCATAATGGTGCAACCAAAGCCTATAGCTTAAGATATCACTTGAATCAAATACTACCCATCCCTTGCCCTAAATCATAGGCTTTCTTGGAGCAATTTGACAAGTAAGACAGGCTAGGTTATAATGATTATGTTATGACTATACCACCCACAAAAGAATCATTTATTCTTTGAGTGAGTGATATGTGATAAAATAAGTTTAATGCGAAGGGTGAGTACTCTTGATAAAATCTTGCAAGGGATGTTAAGTATAGTAGGTTTCAACTTATGATTAATTTTGGGTTTCGTACCTTTGGGATGAACTTAAATATGCACTTGCTCATTTCTTCTCCTAAGATATAGCTTCTAATTTATGTAAAATACAATTTAACTAATATCTACATGGTAACTTTATAGTAGCACAATAATTTTGAAATGTAGAGTTGGATAATATTTTTGAATAAGTTCAAACAAATGAGATAAATTTTAATTAATTAATAACTTTATAAGTTGAATAATTAAGAATGTGTGTTTTCTTGTAAAATATTATAGGCTAGAAATGAGAGAGTAAGGTATCTATAGCCATTTTGTTTGGGCACAAGGGATGCATGTCATGCATTGATTTCTCTTGATTTGAGCTGATGACCTCTTACAAAGAATCACATGTTTTATGTGGACAGTGAATTTCATGGGTTCCTTGTCAAAAAAACAAATAAGTTTCATACATCAATTTGGTGTCTAGCTTGGCCATGACCAACATAATAATAATATTCTATTTGTCCCATGTCCCATGAGCAAAGGGATCTAGATTCTAATACATTGATTTGGTGTTCCTTATCCAAGAGGAAAAGAGGTTTCATATATACATTTTTTCTCTAGCTTGGCCGTGACCAACATAATACTAATAATCTATTTATCCCTTGTCCCACAAGCAAAGGGATCTATTGCATTGATTTGGTGTCTAGTTTGATTGTGACCATTGGTGTGTGTGACCCCCTTATTTGGAGACCAACATAATAATAATAATAATAATAATAATAATTGTCTATTTGTCCCTTGTCCCGCAAGCAAAGGGATATAATACATTGATTTGGTGTCTAGCTTGATTGTGACCATTGGTGTATGAGGCCCCCCTATTTGTGGGACAAGGGATATACATTCGTTTGGTGAATTCTCTAGATTTAAGTGTGTGACCTCTTACAAGAACATGCTTATCCCTTATCCCACAAACAAAGTGCCCTCATACATCGATTTGGTGTCAAGTTTGACAATGAGCATTGGTGTATAAGACTACTTTGTTTGTGAGACAAAGTATTAGCATCTATGCAGTAATTTCTATTCTATGTGGAAATTAAGCTTGATCTTGTCATTTTAAGCTCTTAAAAGTTTGAGGAATAAGTATTCTATCCTATGACAAGATTTTTAAAAAAAATCAGCTACAATCACCTTATCTTTCACAAAAGTTCATTGTGAGCAAAAGTGTTTCATATATGGATTTGGTGTCAAACTTGATTGTGATCAAGATAATAATTATAATAATCTATTTTTAAAGTCACCCAAAACGAAGGAAAAATTTTCTATATAACACCTTTGTGCTTATGAGACAATGTACCCACCGCTGAATTTTTAAGAGGAAATACACTTTCTATGCAAACATCGAACATCGGTCCAGCCATGTTGAAGAATAGGTTACCAAACTCCGTACAGATTTGCTAAACGCAGTCACACTATCTTTAACTAAGAATCACTGTCATTCAAAGGACGTAGCTGTTAATAATGTGCCATGATGAGATCTGCTTTACAGCGCCATATTCCCACGATGGGCTTTGTTTCACATACATTATTTTTCACTGAGAGTTGGTTTCTCTCAAACAAACCCAATTAATTCTTGCACCTAAACCCAAAGCCCAAGTGAGAAACATATGATCAGAACTGAATCCACTAAACCTAGCTGCAATATCACCTGCTCCTTCCTCTAAATTGACAACTAGATTGGGAATTATTTTCAGTAATAAATATGTTTCATTGGCTGGCGTGATTTGGCAGCTACCCAGTGCTTGCATTCATATATCATCTGATCCTTGAATTTACGTCAAAGCTCATTGAGTCGTTACAGTCTCTAGCGTGCGCGGTACCAAGCACAGCATATTCTCTGCTACTTCTGGTTGTGTCGGATCCAAATCCATACAGAATTCCATATTCATGAGTATCCAGAAAGGCAAGGACAAGACCCAATTACACGCTTAGCCTCTACCTGAAGAATCTTCAGGAATAAAGTTGATGATGGTTTCTGTTTTTTAGTGATGAAAATGAAAGTTGGCGCATTTGAAAACCAGTTAAAGTTGATGTACGGTACCTTAATCCAGTCATTCATGATGACAAGTCTGAGATACTTGCTTGGCAGAGTGAAGTAACATTTTCGCTGTTCAGAACCTTGCAATTTCTCATCATTCAGAGCCTTACAATTCGTGAAGTTTTTCATTATTCAGAGCCTTCTTGAAATATGGAATATATAATTTCACTATCAAATAATTGCGATTGCAGTGCCAACGTCATACACATCAATACTGTAAAGAAATTTGGAATTATCATAAACACCAATACTGTAAAGAAATTTGGAATTGTCATAGACATCAACATTACAAGTATAGTAAAATATTTTTATATTTGTTATATGTTTATAGGTTTTGAAGGGTTTATGGGAATATTCTCCAAATCGATTTGTCCATAATTTAGTAAATATGTGTTAGATTTATAAATTAGAATTGTGGATTTCAAATCAAAAGTTGTTTAGATGTTAAATTTTTTTATATAGTCAAAAATTTATTTTAAATTACTAAAATCAAACTTTAATTAAAAAAATTTAGTAAAAAAATTTCCACAACTTACTATAATTAAACAAAACTAAATATAATAAATCTTTAAAATAAAAAAAATAAAAAAATAACCCGTTAATATAACAAATTAAGTCATAACTACATAAAATCAAAATACAATTATCAAACTAAATCCTTTGTGAGTTGTTTAAAATTATTATTGATAAATAATTGATTAATAAAGCTAATTAATTATGTCAATTCAGATTTACTTCGTCAAATTTCCTTAGTTGGGAATGAATTCGCTTTATTTATCAAATTTTACACATTTTATATACATAAATGTATTTCCTTATTTGGTATAAAATTGTTATCTATTTGGAAATACTATAGTATATTGATAATAGTTGTATTTTTTTATATATTTGTATCACGTTTGTAAGTAATCTTTATAATAATGAATTTTTTATAATGTATTGTAAAATAATATTGTTTATGTTTGTTTTTTTTAAAAGAGAGAAGTGCTTTGCATTTTAGTATGAGAGATGTAATAAAGTGGTAAATCAATGAAGTATTAAGTATTAAAGCCCAATTCATGAAATCTCAATTCTTTTATAAGTACTAGATAGATATGTTGTAGTAAAGTGTTCAATCAATAAAGTATTAAATGTTAACTTTATAATAGAGGAGATATTCTAATGAAATGTTAGATAAAATATTTTAATAAAAAATAATAATGTTTTAAATATTATTTTTAATCATTTAGAAAATAATAAATAATAAAAATAATAATTTGATTTCTTATATTACATTTTCTTTTTAATCAACAATTATAAACAATTTCTTAAAACAATTGTTCAGGAGAAATTTAAATAATAATGATTCATATTAATAATCATAATATTTCTCTCTATATATATATTATGAAATTGAATTAAAAAAAATTATAAAATATGTCAAACTAAGATTCCATGTCCATGTATATAGTTATATGTTTTATGAGAAATTTAATAAAAATAAAAATAAGAATATTGTTTATATAAAAATATGTTAAATTTATACATAATATAAATAATATTATAAAAAATATAGCATAAATTTATTTTAATTTCGGATATACCTAGTATCAAGAGAATCAAATCTATTCAAGTTCACATATTTTCTCAAGTTTTACAATAAAACATGAGTTTACATATTCCTTCTTCTCGGTGCTTCACAGACCCTGATTTGAGAACAATCTATGTTGTTGATATAAGATTTAGATAGGGGGGTGATTTTTTTTTTCTTGAAAATCAAGAAGAACGTAGGTATACTTGGGGTTTAGGTAACACTTTCAATAATATTGTTGATATATCAGGGTTTGGGGAAAATTGAGAATCTTGAAATTCAAGAGGTGATTATTTTTTGTGATTCCTTGAATATAATTTACCATTTATATTCATGGTCTCTCCCCTTATGTACAAACTTCAATAATATTTTCAAGCATATTTATCAAAAGGATAACTCTATCCCCAAGAAGAAATGTCTCCATCTTCTAAGATCAAACAATTCCAAGGCTTATCATATGAATAATTTGGGGTTAAGGCTAAATCAAGGTGAAATCTGGGTGGTAGGGGAGAAAGGAGTATGTCCCATTCCTTAATGGTTACTTATGAGACTCATAATTCAAAGCGGAGGAATAAATCCTCATGGTTTAACGTAACATTTTGATGTTTTGTAAATTTCAGTGTTTGTTAGGTCAGTATTGGGAAATGTACAAGAGGAATACTATAAATATTGTAGCCTTTTGTTCAAAAATTTCAAGGTCAGAATTCTATAGATGTTCATTGATACATACTCCTTTCCAACCATGTCCACTAATTTCAACTTGCTTATGTAAATCATGTATCTAAACTCAACTTTAGCTCAGTGTATTTTAATATAATAGTTATTTTTTGTGCATGTTAATCTTAAAATGTGATAACAACAAAAATGTAAAAATATTTTAACTCATGTAAACGTTGTTGTGGTTATTCAATTTTATGAACGAGAAGATAATTATCAAACTATTGTAATGGTGATATTTCATTTTTTCATTCAAAGAGATGAGGAAGATATGTGGTGATAAATTTTTCATTCTCCTTTCCGATGGATGTTTCCTTGACAAGACCTTAGGGTTTACCATGTAAATTATACGTACTAGTGTATAATCTTGTGTGTTATTTTTCTTATGAATGTTTTTGTATACAATTTGTTAATAACAAGTCGTATCGGAGCTCTAGTTGGTGAGGGTGGCCTGAGAATTTATTTAATGATGGGTTTGAGTGATCAAAATATTTGTAGATGATATTATTTGCAACCATAGAAGGAGAACAACTCCTAAAATATGGGAAATGAGAGAGGGTTTATGGAATTAAAATCAGCCACATAGCTCGAGATCAAGAATTGAAGTCATCACATATAGAGAGATGATCCCCTAAGAGGGATCCATATAATAATGGAGAGAAAAAAATGATTTGTTCTTGGTCTTGAAATTGAGGTTCAGAGCTAATTATATCAAGATTGGTCGGGTAATTATTATAGAATGAATAAATTTCCTTCATGGGTTGGTAAGGTTTTGAGGAAGAGAAACTTACTCTATAGATACAAATTCAACCTTGAGCTAGGTGACATCAAAATCCTTGACTTGTTGACTCCTGAAGGAGTGGTAAATAAGTGTCGAGTTTGATCGTCGAGTAGAGAATTAGCCAGAAGGCTAAATAATTTTTGGACAGAGGCGAAGCCAATATTTGTTCCATACACTAGATAAAAATCTAGCCACCAAATTTAGAAGGAGACATGTATGTTTTTTTAGTATAAACCCTAGCAACAATTTTTTTTGAAGGGCCTACAAATCCTAGAAGGAGAATAACGCATGATCTATAGACAATTTTGAATATTTGATCCTGGTGAATTTAGTACATGAAATTTAATAATCAAACAAAGTGGAACCTAGTTTTCAAGGGGAGGATAATTTTGAGGAAAACAAAGTCAATCCATAGATACAAATTCAACCTTGACCTAGGTGATATCAAAAGCCTCGATTTTTAGACTCATGAAAAGGTAAAGAAGTGTCGATTTTGATCGTCAAGCAGAGAAGTAGCCAGAAGGCTAAAATATTTTTGGATAGAGGGAAAGACAATATGTGTTCCATACACTAGATAAAAACCCGACCAAATTCATAAGGACACACACACACACACACACACACACACACACACATATAGTATAAACCCTAGCAACAATTTTTTTGAAGGGATATTTTTTTGTTTGAAGAAAGGAAAAACTTTTAAAAAATGAATTTGTTGAAGAAAATAATTTTATTTTGAGGAGAATAATTTTTTTTTTAAGAACTAGGATTTTCGATTTTGAAAAACGAAGTAGGGTTTATGAAAAAAATAATTTTTTTTCTAAATGAGGTTTCTGGATAGGGTATGTAACACCCCCAAGTTCTATGCTTTTCAAATTAGACATTTGAACATAAATCCAAAGGGGAGTGGACCCCAATGGATAATTATTGTGTGGATGTGGTTAATTATTTATTTATGAAAAATAAATAAAATATTGTGTATGAACTATGACCAAATGAGAAATTGAGATCACATGCCTAATCCATGAGGTTATGGAAAAGGTAAAGACTTTCCCCAAAATATTTCAAAAATCTTTGAAAGAAGTTATTTCTAATTTAGATTTTTGAGCAAAAATCTAAATTCCCCAATGATGAGGAAAGTAGTTGGGAAGAGGTAAAAAGCTGGAAAAGCTGGAAAAGCAGAAAGCAGCTTTAAAGTCCCTAAATAAGGGAAGCCTAGGCAAACAAGAATAAAGCATTCTGAAATTCTGGACGCAGAATTGGAAACAGGCTTTGGGGAGAGCATAGCTTAAATAAGCTGCTCCAGAACAGATTGAGGTTAGTCTGTTCTTGGAGGATCTCAGCTCGGGGGTGAGTTCTGGAGATAAACGAACTCTAAGGTTGGGAGGACTGGTCATAGTATCGGTATGCATGCATAAATTTGGAGATTTATTTAAGTCTGTATTAAATATATCCATGTTTATGAATTATTATGTTATAAATTCCTATGCAAATTTTAGATTGAATGGTTGTTCAGTACCTGATGAAAGTACAAGCTAGATCAAGTAGATGAAAATTTAGTATGTTAATAGCAGGGAGGAAGTTAAATAGAAACCAATGGGTTGGTTCTAGTGATTTGTACCCTGCAGTAATAAAGGTTAGAGATGATAAATCAATCTGAATGTCTAATCTAATAGAAAAATTCAAGTTGTAGCTCGCTGTCTCTGGAAAGAAAAATGTAATTGTTGTGTTGTATAAACAGAACATTTTAATAAAACTCTATCCAAGAACAACAAGTAGGAAATAACTAAGCCTGGGATAGAAGTATGGATTTAAGTATAACAGCTGTACTACAATGGCAAGAATTGTAGAATTAAGAATTTAATTTTTTCTATTACATGGAAGTTTAAATATATGAAACCAGAAGTTAAATCCTAACTAAGTACGAGGATCTGAAATTAGGGAGACTAAAATATCAATTTCGGTTTCATTTCCTATTGAAAATTTACTTATTTGGGATAAAAGTATGTGTGAGGGAAGATTGTAAGCATATTTAAACACTGGGAAAAGAGAATCTATCCACCTCCTATTTAAACTGCTGAAAAAAAAAAGTAAATGAAGCAAAGAAGGTTAATTGAATATAGATAGATGTATATGTGGATGTATACATCTATACATAGATGCTGAAACTTCATAATTATAGATGCTGGAAGTCTATAAAGCTTGCAAACTGGAAAGTTAGAGGAAGGGCACATTGATCAGTTAGAGTTGGACAAAACTCTAAAGAACTGACCCGAGAAAGACAAACCAGTGTATACACACACACACACACACACACACACACACACACACACACACACACATATATATATATATATGTAAGAAATAATAAGATTTGAGGTCAAGCCAAAATCCCTCATGGAAATTCTTATACTCTCCTTACTACCTATAATTACCAAAGAGAAATTAAATACCGGGTAAAATTATGAATTTGTAATGGATTCAACAGAAAGATTTTGAATGGTATCAGGTGCAGAAAGTAGAGTATATCTGAGTTAATGTTGTGTGGATAAGAAGCTGGGTATGGGAGATGTGACAGGGTAGTGGTTTTTTTTAATTTTTGTATTTGATTAAAATTTCTTAAAATTTGGAAGGAATGCATGTGTAAAAAATTATGATAAGTGAAAAGTTTGAATTTGAAAAATTTAAAGGGAAAACCAATTTTTAATTGTGGAAATTAAAAACATCGATATAATAGTACAAAAGAGGCTGCATAAGGTGTTATGTAGCATGAGTAAGAAACCTGTGACAATGACTAATGATGGATGGAGAGACTCGGATGGAAAATTCCTCAGTGTAATTCAATTTTATTATGTTGCTAATTTTGTATTTAACATCATCCGAGAAGTGACAGGAGTAGGATTGTGGACCAAATTAGAAGGTATATATATGACCAAATCCTTAATGAACCAAATTTACTTAAAGAGAAATATGTACAACTTGAATATGAAATAAGGTAAAAAAAAAATGCAGATCACCTAAATGTTTTTAATACTCGTATTTTCTAATTAAATAGTATAGATGACACACTTGATAATGAAGATAAGGAAGTTACATTATTTTGTTCACTTCCTGAATCATGGGACCCTTTTGTAACCTCCACCAACTTAATAAAAACAAAATCTCCTGAATTTGATGTTGTTTTTGGAGCTTTATTATTTGAAGAAATGAGGAGGAAAGAAAGTGTTGAAACCTCAATGCTAGAAGAAATGGTGGCTATAGGTCGTTGTAAATAAATAAAAAAGAAATAAAGAGGTTCATATATGTCAAAATAAAAATAAAATAACATTAAAATGAGATGTGGGTTTTGCAACAAATAAGGGAATCCCAAGAAAGACCACTGAAAAATACAAAAATATAAGGAAAATCCAAAAATGGGAGAAATCTAATACTCCTAAGTATTGTGAAGATTGGTTATTATATTCTATCAAATCTCATCATACTTGTTTACATACAATTTGGTTTTCAACATACAAATTTGTTTATTGTGGATTTGTCCTTATGGGTAATAATATTTTTTGTAAGAAATTGGGGTTTGGGAGTGTCAAAGTCAAGATGTTAGATGGTACTGTGAGAAAATTAATAGATGTAAGATGTGTACTTGAGTTTAAGAAAAATATAATTTCTTTGGGAGTGATGGATTCAAGTGGTTATAAGTTCATAGGTCAAGGTGGAATGTTGAAAGTGTCCAACAATGCTTTAGTGGTTATGAAGGCTACAAAGATAGAGAACCTTTACAAACTTGTGAGAAGTAGTCAAACCAACGAAGTAGTAGTTGAATCTAAGGAGGTAACGAAATCGAGTCATGTATGGCATCAATGACTAGGTCATATGATAAAGAAGGTACTTCTGGTATTGATTGACTGCAAGTTACTTCCAAATTTAAAGTCTCTGAATTTAAGTTTCTACAAGAATTTTATATTTTAGAAATAATGTAGATAGAAATTTAAAACAAGAAATCATAACAAGAAAGGTATTACTCACTACATTCATTCTAATGTTTAGGGACCATTTCCTACTATTTCTTTAGAGTACTATCATATTTTTTTGTCATTTTTAGTGATTTTTATAGAAATGTGTGGGTATATGTATTAAAAATAAAAGTTGATGTGTTTAAAACTTTTAAACAATATAAGACTATGGTGGAGAAGAGAACTAGTGGGACACTCAAATTTCTAAGAGCATAAACAAAAGTGAGATTAATTCTTTAAAATATGAAGAATATTGCCAGGAGCCTAGGATCATGAGACATAAAATCACAATTACTACTCAACAAAATGGCGTGGAAGAACGCATGAACAAGAATCTTGTAGAAAGTGCAAGGAGCATGCCAATAAATGCAAGTTTACAACAAGAACTGTGCACAAAGAAGTTACTACTGCTTTTTATCTGGTGAATTAATAACCATACATTGAAATAAATTGAAAAATTGTTGAAGAGGTATGGACAAGTCATCCATGTCATTATTCGAATTTAAATATTTTCAGTTGTGATGCATATGCTCTAATTCCTAAGAATCAACATTCTTAGAAATTCAACCCTAAATCAAAGAAATGCATCTTTGTTTGTTATGAAGATTATGCTAAGGGATATAGGTTGTTGGATCCTACTTACCACAAAATCGTCATCAATAGAGATGTGATATTTTATGAATATTCTCTTATTAAGTCAAATCATGCATAAAACGAACATGAAAATGCATTAAAACAAAAAATTTAGTCTGATATTGAACCATTTATAAAGACATGGAAGTAAGAATATTCTAAAGATAAAGAGGTCATATATGTCAAAGACACTAAGGAAAGCTTTGAAATTCCAAAACCTAAACCGATAAGATATATAAAAAAAGAGAAAGGATCCAAAAAGGTATACTAAGTTTGTTTGATCTATTTCTTTGGTTTTTGATGTTGGAGATATTTCTTATTATTATGAAGTGGTAAATGATATCTGTAGTGAAAAATCAGAAGAAATGATGAAAGAGGAAATGGTTTCCTTGGAAAAAAACAATACATGGGACCTAGTAGAATGGTTAAAATACAGAAGGTAGTTGGATGCAAATGGATCTGTAAATTGAAAATAGGCATTGATGGTAATATTGAAAGATATAAAGCTATGTTGGTTGCAAAATGTTAGTCTAATATGGAAGGTAAAAATTTTCATGAAATGTTTTCGCCAATTGTTAAACTTATCTATATTCACATTGTATTGGCACTAGTTTCTTTTCTTCATTTTGCCTGAGAGGTGAAAATGTGAAGTTGGGTTACATGTTTTGCCCTTTTTGAGAAAAAAAATTCATTTTTTTTCTATTCTTCAACTTTTAGCAAGCCAAAAAAAAAATTCTGTTTAGAATTTCATTTTGCGATAAAAATAAAAGCTGTCAGAAATTTTATTAGCTTTCTATTACTTATTTTTTGGAATTTTTTTATAAACATTTGATATGTAAAATTAGAGTTTCTTTGAGTGTGTGTTTTTAACAATCAGTGTTTTTAACAATCAAAATATTCATAAAAAGCTATGTTAATACATGCTAGTGTATTATTTGAAAACTTTGTGTTTTTGAGAAACAAAATGTATTACAACATCTAGGCAAAGTCTACTTCGATTTCGTTATATTCACGAAACCAACTGATGCATATCATAATTACTATAATTTTTTGAACTGATCCAATATGAAAAAACTGCATATTTTGAATATGTTTCGAGACAAGCGAAATTTCTTAACATATAAGTTATAAAATAAAAATATAAAAACTACCCATCACAGACGACGGACCAATGTAATGCACCATAATTTTTTCAATTTTTTTTACAGTGTATTTTGGAAGATACAAAATATTTATTTCACTGAATCATAATGACCTTCAGAAATTGTTTGCACTCATTTTATTACAAAATTAATTAAAATTAGTAAATATTTATGAAATTCCATAAAAGTTATATTTCCTGAAAGTAGATTGAATTTCACAAATGCTGGTCTTGGTTCCAATAGTTAATTCATAAATTTTCATGTAGTTTAATCAGTCCAAATTTGAAGAAATGTGTGCAAAGCTTGGCTCTACATAATTGCAGACGTGTTAGTTCGACCGAACTTTTAAAAAAAGTTTAGTAGAATTGTTCTTTGCACCGACGGCCCATTAAGTCTAACGACACAAAAGTTCAGCTGAAATTTTAATTGACTTTATGTCGGCCGAAAAATTCAATGAATCCCCTCCAAAAAAACATTTCGTTGCAATATAAATTGACGTAAATGCATTCATTATTTTTGCATGATTTCGCACATTTCTTCATTTGGCCTGATTTTGCAAAGGATTTTTTTAGGTTGAAGGACTCTTTTTGGCATAACATTCAAAGGAAATTTCTTGGAGGTATGTGATACATCTTTTTTATGTTATTTGGGCTTCATTTTTTTTGAAGGTATTTTGGTTTTAGAGGTTTTGGGCTTAATTTTCATTTTTTTTAAGGTATTTTACTTTTTAGAAGTTTTGGGCTTAATTTTCATTGTTTTTTTTAAGGTATTTTGTTTTTAGAAGTTTTGTGCTTAATTTTCATTTTTTTTAGTGGTTTTGGGCTTAATTTTCAAAGGACATTTTTTTGGATGTATTTTTTTTTAGAGGTTTTTGGGCTTAATTTCCAAAAGACATTTTTTGGACTTAATTTCGAAAGGAATCTTTTTACGCTTAATATTCAAAGGAGATTTTTTTTTTTTTTTAAACAAAGTCGGTTGCTGTATTATATTAAAAAAAAAGGAGAAGTTTCCCTTGATATAATCTAGAGGTGCAAAGGACAAGCTAGGAGGAGGGCTTAGACAAAAATTTGTGTCTCAAAAGTATTGAGTGTTCACACTATGTTGCATTACCAAACATAGATAGATTCTAACAAACTGTGAAATCAAAAGAGCGACTTTAAAAAACATAATCAACAAAGAGAGAGGAGGAATGAGGATTAGTCAATGCTGATAGGTCGAGTAGTTGAGGCATCAATGTTGTCGTCCTGACCGACATTTCTTACATTATTTCTCATTTTTTAAAGTGGCATTTTTTAAGAAGTTGAGATTAATTTTCAATAGACATTTTTTGGAGGTATTTTTGGAGTGACATTTTTTTAGAGTGCGTCTTTTGGGTTGAAGTAAATCTTTTATAATGATTTTTTAAAATGAGGTTTTCTCTAACTTTTTAAATGAATTGTTTTTGCAGGACTTGGAAGGAAATAATTTGACCTTAATTTCATTTTTGTAAAACATCTTTTTCATGGATTTTTTAAATTAAGTGTTTTGGATTGAAGTATGTATTTTTTGAAAAATTTTTAAAGTGAATTTTTTTTTTTAATTAAATCTTTTGTGATGTTTTTTTTTTTAATCGAGTTTTTGTCTAAATTTTTGATGGAATTTTTTTGAACTTCATACTCTATTATCATGGGAAATCAAATGAATTTCACGAGAAAATAGGATTGAACAAGAGACTCTGAGGAATGTAGAGAACATGGGAGAGAATCTCGCAAAATAAAGAGAGAAGCACTCTAAAATATTAAAAGGGAAAATCAACCTCAACTAGAAGTTGAAGCAGGTATGTAAATGTAAATATTATGAATTTTATATTTAAAATTTTCATAGTGTAAAATGTGAAGCCTAATTTTTATTTGATGAAATAATTTGAAAAATATTTTTCAATTTAAACAGAGAAAGATATTCCTCAAAACATTGATGATGAGATACAAAATTTTGAAAGAGAAAGTGAAAGAGATATTCAACCAATGATTGAAGATGGTGAAAATGTTGAAAGAAATTCAAGTGAAGAAATTGAATCACAAGGTATGTATATATTTATATGTTGAAAACATGCACGTATTATTGAAATTATACATATTTGTTAATTTAGTTATTTATTGAATATGTAAACTTATTATGTACTATTAATTCAAATATGTACAGATGAAATCAATGTCGATGATGAGATGTTAGAAAATGTTGACACTCACACATATGGAGATAAAAGAGCTGACCATGTTATACGATATCATGTTAATAATGTTTTTGATACGTACTTGATAAAATAAAATGTGGCAGTTCAATCCCAATTGTTGAAAGGTCTCCTATCATTAAGGAAATTAAAAGAAGATACGACTTTATGGAGATAAAAGAGCTCACCATGTTATACGACTTTGTATCAACAAAAAATAAAAAATTGAAGGAAAATGTGATACAAAATATAAATAGTGCTATAAATTCAATTAGAAGATCTAGATAGAAAAATGTTTCAGTTGCACGTAGAGAAATACATATGGGAGTGGTTTCATCAAGTACTAAAAAGAATTTCTTGGTAAAATCTATGGCACGAGCATAAGGAACCTCACAAAAAACTTTGCACAAACATTGGAAATTTCAGTTGCAAATAGATGTAAACGATGAAATCTCTTGTTGGAGAGCTATTTGTAGGCAACCATACAAATATAGAATTGGATAAAATCTTTAAAAAATAATATATGAATATTGGAAGAAAAATTCGCGTGTTTCACCACATGCAAGGGATGTGATGCGAAGAATAATAGCACGAAATCAATACGAAACACATCCAAAACATTTCTTGGACACCACTCAGATAGAGTTTTTCAGCAAGTTCAAAGAAGAGAATCATGAAATTGATGTCTCAATTGGTGTTTTTTTGCAACAAAAACCATGGTATGTAAAACCTATCACAGTATGCGACACTTGTTGTTTTCATTATCATGTGGAATTTCAGTTATATTATGACAAATTCCTTAATATTGGTAGAAAATTTTGGAAAGATTCACCTCCTCCTTCCATTATTTGTGATCATATCTCAAATTCTATGTGGAAGAGAAAGCGATGAATTATTTTACGAAAAGAAATGAGTTGGTGGTAAAAAATGCGATGATTGTGGAAATTTGACTAAATTTCAAAACAAATACCATACTAATATAAGTGATCAATCATTTTCCAACATGAGAGTGAAATGGAAGAGATATGAATATATCCGTACATCGATTCAAGGTTCAAATAGTGCTAAAAGAATTGAATTACAAGAAGAAGAAATTTTTGTGATAGATTTTTTGAGAATGTTTAAGGAATAAATTTATAAATACACCAAGCATTCCCATAGAGCTTGATGCCAAGACTTGAAATTCAAAATCCCATGAATATTTTACACCATGGAACATTTTTTCAGTAATTTATTTTTCAGAAAACTACACATTTGTTCCAAAAAAAGAAATTCAGAGTGAATACTATCATTCTGACCAAGTCTCCATGCTCGTCCATATTCGATGTAGACATGCTGAACAAAAAATTAATCATATAGAAAGCACCAGTGAAAATCGACATGTCATTAAACAATATCACTTTTATATCAGTGACGATCGTACACATGATACATATTTTGTACAACACTATTTTGGAAAGATTTATGACTCCTTGAAAAGTCGTGGAATGAAATTCAATGAAATTTGGATCTAGTCAGATGGATGCGCAAGTCAATTCAAATCTTCACGATCATTCTTTTACTTGTGTTGTCTTCATATTAAAACCTACATTAAACATTGTTGGAATTTCTTTGAGAGTGGTCATGGAAAAGGAGAACATGATGGTGTAGGGGCATGCATAAAATGAGCACTTCGAAGATATCAAAAGGAACCCTCTGCAAACCGACTTGTGGACGCTAAAGAAGTTGTTCAATGGTGCATCGATGCACTAATCCATGACACTAACCGATCAAGGGAAGTACAAAGGTACATTCAATTTAATTTTTATTGGATATCTAATTTTAAACAGTGTACATTTATCACAATGATTATCTTTGATGGTATTTTGATATCATATTTACATTCTTCTTTGAATATTCCATATAGGTTTTTTCTGGCATATTGGGGTCGAATATGTAGATATATCGATTGGAAATGACGTTGAAACAATAAAAGGGACTCAAAAATTGCATTTAGTTAAAACAAAGTTGTCCACAAATGTGTTTGCATTGGATAAAAGAAAATATTCTTGTTTTTGTCATGTTTCAATAAACAACACAGAATGCAATGATGTTTGTGAAAAAAAAATATACATAAAAGATTGGAAACATACAGAGCTAAATACAAAGGGGAAAATTTCCCTTGCAATGTTTGAAGAAATGTAATGAGAGAAGACTACAATATCATCTGATGGTGATTGAGTTTCTGATCTTGTTAGATAATGTAAGATTTGAATTTCTTTCAAATGATAGAGATCTAGAAATAGATACTAAAATTATTTTAAATTTAATCTTTAATGTTATTTACGATCTAAATTTAAATACATGGACGTTTGTTTTATTATGCAGGAGATGTTTTTGTTGTAATTGCACATACTATCAACGATGAAAATGTGAAGTATTATTTGATGTGTTGCACTGAACAAAAGATGAAACTATTAGAAAAATATAATGATCACGGGTTTCAATATGATAGAGGGTCTATTATACTGAAATTTTGTTTTTCAGAAAAACTAATGAAAGTGGGGAATTTGTTTACTTTGAAGACTATGAACCTGATGTCATAAGTTTTCAATATAGTCACTTTGTGTGTGCAGCACACATAAAGTTGATAGAGGTTCAATCAAAGAAAAAAACAATTAAGAAATGGAAAATATCAAAATCCAATCATGAATGGATCATTGAAGATGGCATTCCATTGGAATTTTTTTGATTGAACTGCCCAACAATTTCTTCTCTTTGGATTCATGTTTTAGAACTTCCAGAACTCAACTAAAAATTGAACTGCCTTGTTATGTTATTTGTGAAAGTGTTTGCACATGTACATTGTTTTGGTACATGCACACTAGTATAAGATGAAAGTAGCTTTTATATGTGCATTGATGAAAAGTTTTGCACGTACTAGATATATATGTTCTAGAATGCAATTAACTCGAATTAGCTTTTCTATGTGAATTGATGAAAAATGTTGCATGTACTAGATATATATGTTCTAGAATGCCATTAACTGAAAGTAGCTTTTCTATGTCCATTGATGAAAACTATTGCACGTACTGGATATATATGTTCTATAATGCAATTAATTGAAAGTATCATTTCTATGTGTATTTATGAAAAATGTTGGACGTATTGGATATATATATGTTCTAGAATGAAATTAACTAAAAGTAGTTTTTCTATGTGCATTTATGAAAAATGTTTCATGTGCTAGATATATATGTTCTAGAATGAAATTAAATGAAAGTAGCTTTTCTATTTGCATTGATGAAAAATGTTGCAAGTATTGGATATATATGTTCTAGAATTAAGTTAACTAAAAGTAGCTTTTATATGTGCATTGATGAAAAATGTTGCATGTACTAGATATATATGTTCTAGAATGCAATTAACTGAAAGTAGCTTTTCTATTTGCATTGATGAAAAATGTTGCAAGTACTAGATAGTATATATGTTCTAGAATGCAATTAGCTAAAAATATCTTTTCTATGTGCATTGTGAAAAATGTTGCACGTACTGGATATATATACATTATAGAATGCAATTTTAAAATTTTATGATTGTTTGACACATCTAAAAAGACCTAGAATCTTATATATATACATATATATATATATATATATATATATTCAAACATGTACTTAAATCATTTCTACATGTACATATATTCATGTGAACTTTTTTTTTTTTGGAAAATGACAACATGAATTTCAAAAACAAAACATTATATCATGCAATCACATGCGAAATGTAGTTCAACCATCCAAAACTTGAGTTTTAAAAACAAAACAAATTATAGTTTAGAACATTACCTCACATGCCAAGTGTATTTCAACGATCCAAAACTTGAGTTTTAAAAACAAAACATTTTATCAAAACATTACTTCACATGCCAAATATAGTTCAACTATCCAATAAAAGCAAAAAATTATATTGTGCAATCATTTTCCAAATGTAGTTCAACTATCCAAAACTTGAGTTTTAAAAACAAAACAAATTATAGTTCATGGAATTACTTCACATGCCAAATGTAGTTCAACCATCCAAAACTTGAGTTTTAAAAACAAAGCATTATATAAAAACATTACTAAACATGCCAAATTTAGTTCAAATATTCAATAAAAACAAAACATTAAATATCACAATCACAAGCCAAATGTATTTCAACCATCGAAAACTTGAGTTTTAAAAACAAAACAAATTATATCACAACATTACTTCACATGCCAAATGTAGTTCAACTATATAATAAAAACAAAACATTATATCAATCCAAATATAGTTCGACTATCCAATAAAAACAAAACATTATATGGTGCAATCACATGCCAAATGTAGTTCAACCATCCAAAACTTGAGTTTTAAGAACAAAACAAAGTATAACACAACATTACTTCACATCCCAAATGTAGTTCAAACGTCCAAAACTTGAGTTTTAAAAACAAAACATTATAGATCACAACATTACTTCACATGCCAAACGTAGTTCAACCATCCAAAACTTGATTTTTAAAAACAAAACATTATAGATCATAACATTACTTCACATGCCAAATGTAGTTCAACCATCCAAAACTTGAGTTAAAAAAAAAAACATTATATCACAACATTACTTTACATGTCAAATGTAGTTCAACCATCCAAAACTTGAGTTTTAAAAACAAAACATTATATCACAACATTACTAAACACGCCAAATGTAGTTCAACTATCCAATAGAAAAAAAAACATTAAATATCACAATCACATGCTAAATGTAGTTCAACCATCCAAAACTTGAGTTTTTAAAACAAAACAAATTATAACACAACATTACTTCCCATGCCAAATGTAGTTCAACCATCCAAAACTTTAGTTTTAAAAACATAACATTATAGATCACAACACTACTTCACATGCCAAATGTAGTTCAACCATCCAAAACTTGAGCTTTAAAAACAAAACATTATATCACAACATTACTTTACATGCCAAATGTAGTTCAACCATCCAAAAATTGAGTTTTAAAAACAAAACATTATATCACAACATAACTAAACATGCCAAATGTAGTTCAACCATTCAAAACTTGAGTTTTAAAAACAAAACAAATTATATCCTAACATTACTTCACATGCCAAATGTAGTTCAACTACCCAATAAAAAAAACATTATATCATGCCGAATGTAGTTGAACTATCCAATAGAAACAAAACATTATATCGTGCAATCACATGCCAAATGTAGTTCAACTGTCCAAAACTTGTGTTTTAAAAACAAAACAAATTATAACACACCATTACTTCACATAATTTGAGCTTTAAAAACAAAACATTATAGATCACAACATTACTTCACATGCAAAATGTAGTTCAACCATCCAAAACTTGAGTTTTAAAAACAAAACATTATATCACAACATTACTAAACATGCCAATTGTAGTTCAACTATCCAATAAAAACAAAACATTAAATATCACAATCATATGCCAAATGTAGTTCAACCATCCAAAAATGGAGTTTTAAAAACAAAATAGATTATATCATAACATTACTTCACATGCCAAATGTAGTTCAACTATCCAATAAAAACAAAACATTATATCGTGCAATCACACGCCAAATGTAGTTCAACCATATAAAACTTGAGTTTTAAAAATAAAACATTATAGATCACAACATTACTTCACATGCCAAATGTAGTTCAACTATCCAATAAAAACAAAACATTATATCACATTCACATGTACCAAATGTGGTTCATATAAAATATGTCCAAAATTTGTATCTCACAAGTATCAAGTATCAAGTATCAACTTATATATGACTGCATCTAGATAAGACTATATATAAAAAAGTAAATTTAAGACTAAATCTATTGAAAATATAATGTTTCATGTGCATGTGCATCATCCATCAAACAGTGCATATGCATCATCCATCAAATACAGATGGATGTAGTGTCTCTCCCAGCAAAGTCATGATCCTTGAGCTATCTTGCGAAGCATGGCGAACCTGTACACAATGTGTACAAGCATTAAAATTTAATGTTTTAAAATTGAATGAGAATATATAGAACTTCATGTAAAAAAAAAATGTAAAAAAAAATCATGAAATACCTCATGAGCTTCCCTCCATTTGTTGCTCGTCTACTAAAAAAAAATTTAGACAACTTGTTCAAATGGTTGAAATGGTGTGGATGTTCTTATCTCCATCATACACTCCATCGCTAGAGTCTGTGTAGAAAAGAAATCCTCTCTAGGAACCTAAAATTCAAAAAAATTAAAAGTATAAAATAACTCAAGATCTAGATCTCAATTTATAATAAAATTTTTGAACTTCAATTTATAACTTATAACTTAAAAACATATATTTAAGTGGAAAATTGAATACTTGTGTTGCTGGATTTGGCACATCTCCTAAGAGGGGATCCAAAACAAAATCTCCAAAAACCTAAAATTCAAAAAATTTAAAATAACTCAAGATCTCTAGATCTCAATTTATAATAAAACTTTTGTACTTCAATTTATAGCTTATAAATTAAAAACATATATATTTAAGTGAAAGATTGAATACTTGTGCCAATGGATTTGGCACATCTCCTAAGAGTGGCTCAGAAAGAGAATCTCCAAAAACCTAAAATTCAAAAATGTTAAAATAACTCAAGATCTAGATATCTCATTTTTTAATGGAACTTTCTGAGCTAGAATATATAACTTAAAAAAATATTTAAAAGTGAAAAATTGTTCATACTTGTGATGGTGGATTTGAAACATCTCCCAAGGAAGAAGAAGGTACTACCATCCCAAAAACATTAGACAGAATTAGAATCTGTTAATTTTTTTAACTATATATATACATGTACATGTGTGCACAATTATTTATTTTAAAAATATCTCATCATGTTTCGATATATATAATAATAGATAAAAATTAATTGTACATCATCATGTTCACTTAAAAAACACTAACATTTTCCAACATATCTTGATGGTGAGAACCATCTTAATTATTTGAACCAGAGGCTCTGACCATGATATTAACATTTTCTTCATTGATCAAGTGTGACAAATGGAAATGGTGTTAACATATAATGATATATTTTTTGTTAGATTAATGTACACAAATAAATGTATGTATATATGTATTTATTACAAATTGTACACGTGTTAAAATAATCACCCTAACCATTAACACATACCGTTCCCATGCCCTCTTGCTCATGAACAATTAGGTCCTGGAAACCATTCCAACAATTATTTGCATATGTTCTGAGATCTTCAACACTCATGTTTTCAATCTCTTCATCTGTATAATATACAAAATTAGCGCATGCATTCTAACGTACTCTTTGTTGATTCAGACAAACATCGACTCCACCAAATCCATTATGAACATTGTCAATGATGGCATCCATTTCTTCTTGATTAATTTGAGAAGTGGCATCCATCTCTGATCGCAAAGTTTCAACACAAAGAGGTTGACTAACCGATGGTGGCTCAGGGCAAGGCAACTTAACATCATGCCTAGTGCCCCTACGCTCACATAATCGACCTTTCCCATGACCAAAAAACTCATAGGGAAGGTGATTGTAATTGGGTTTGATTTGCAATAAGAATTCTGCATAAAATAATTTTGCAAAATAAAGTGGAACCTCGTCGTTCCATGGGAGTCTTCCATAGGCCACAAGGTGTCTATCATAAAAATAATGATCTATATGAGGGTGCTTGAAATATTGCACCTTCAACATCTTTCTTTTCGGCCCTTTTTTGAAATTGAACATAGACTTGTGTAATGTACCTCTATTGACAACAATTTTTTTTCTTTTTTCGTGGCATTAATATCTTATTGACTAGAACTTATTTCCAAAACTATGCCTCAAACCTTGTCCTAACCTTTATCTTGATATAGAATTGATTCTCCAATTTATATACTTTGTTTTTATACCAAATAGATTATTGGGTTTGGTACCTTTGATACTTATTAAGTATTATACCTATCTCCACTTAGGCATATTATATATATATATATATAACTTGACTTCGTTTATAATTAACTACCCATGATAGTTGATAAACATTATTTTATGATTTCCTAACCACTATATACATAACGTAGGGCATGATATGATTGTAATATTTGTATGCAATGAATATACAACTTGGACGGCATAGTACACACATAGGTACTCATCTAATACCATAAGGGTTTTTAATTTATTTCAGTCCCATCTCTGTTATCATTTTCGAGGTTCATCATTTCGGTTTTGTTTACTTTGGCTTGGCCAGATCTTGGCGCCTAAAGTCTGGGGTAAAAACTTAATAAATGTTCTGATACCCCTGCTCTTATTCACATGGTTGATACGTCTTGGACGATATGTCCTTCCTACCCAAGCGTCTTCGAGCCTGTTGCATATTAAATTTTTAACCGCATGATACATGCTCTTGTTGACAGCTATGGAGGGAGTATGTCAGGAGATTAAATGTTTTAGGTTCACCGAATTAATTGATCCCCATACCCATCGTTGCGATGACGAAAAGCGTAGGGCGTAGGCGTGTTAGGGTTTTGTTGATTCTGGTTATGGTTTTTCTTTAATACTGAGATTACATAGCTCTATTATTTTCTCTCCCTCCGATCGAGCTCTGCAGCCATTCCTTGGCTCGGCTAATTTGATGAAGGTGTGGAGTTTTCAGAGAGGTTTCATGTGTGATATCCTCCACATGACGTCCCTCAGCCTGTTGAAATCGTTTTCTACAACAATCTAGTGAAACCCCGGAATCATGGATACTCCTGGCTTCTGAATGCAGGTAACTTTGTTTGTTTGTAGTTTTTATTTGGTTTTGATATCCATTATCTGAAATCATTTTCCTATTGCGTATTCATTTCCAAATATTTTCTTCAGTCGTTTGTTCCAGTGTATTTAAGATATCTCTGAAATTTTAAGAGTAGGACATTTCCGTTCATAGGGAACGAAAATTCCTCCTTGACGTAGTATGACACCGATTTCTGGGAGCATTTTGCAGAAGAGCTTTCGCTCCTCAATACCTTGATGTTCAGGTACTACTCCTGAGGTTCGATTTTCGCTCATTCTTCTTGGCGATCAAAACTTTGGTTCAGTACCCTTACTGGTATATTAATGACTGTAGTTTTAAATTTGGGGACGACTTTTTTTTTTTTTTTCCTGGATAGTAGTATCGGGACTTTAGCAAATTTCATTTTCTTGTAATGATATACGCACTTGTCTTTTCCCCACTATTACGTTTTCGCTGATTTATAATAAATCTCTTCTTGTATGTTCAGGTGCCAGGTCGTATTCTATAGGTGAAGTCTTTCATTTGTGCAATTCGCTCCTTGTGTATATCCTAACCGCAACTACGCGGGTTTTACACACAGGTTCCTTCATATACTAATTCCAAAATTCTGCTATACTCACAGGTCGGTATCCGTGGCATTTAAATACTCAGATAGCTTCAAGATGAAATGCCTGAGGGCAGGAATTCGGTTCTTGAAATTTTCTTGATGGAACAATGCCATCATTACTTGCTACTGACTTTTAGTTTTGTCATTTCCTGTTATATGATGGATAATAATTTTTTTCTAGCTTCGCACTGAAAGACTGTGTTTACCACCGGAGATTGTCATCTCATAGTTCTCAATTCTGTTATACTTAACGATGGTTTTATCTGGCATCTATGCCGAGACACTTTATATTTCTGGTGCTATTCCTTAGAATTTGTCGTGGAAAAATTGACCATATAGTTTGGATTTATATATATAATTTTATCTATTAACTGTCTGTTTAATTTGATTTGAATTAGTTCTCCATATAATGTAGTATTTTTCCATGATAACCAAGGACAGTGATTTACTCTGTTATAATCCTTCAGTTACTCATCATGTTATTTTTAGACTTGTTCTATATACATAATGTTCCCATCTCTTGGGATTATATAACGAAAACTTCAGTACTGCAGGTCTTAACTATATGAAAGTATTTGGCTGTACTGTAGAGTTAGTATATTTAATTCCTACTGCAAGGCTTCAATTTGTTATCTTCCGCATTTAACAATATTCAATATCTCTCAAGTATTTTTATACCTGCTTAGTTATTACTGTCTCAATTTCTGTGTTGTTAACATTAAATTAACCTCATGCGACAAATATAATAAGTTAAAAATTATAGGCAGCTAGCTATGGCTCTCCCATAACGAAGCCCATTCTTTTTCTAAGTATTTGTTGTATAAGTTCACCATGATGTTAAGATTAATCATCCATTCTTATTTATAACCAGAATTCATGTGACAAATTTCTACCTCATGGGGTTTTGTGATTTCTGCCTTGTAAAACATGTATGGAATATATTTCTGTGTTGGTTATATTTTCAAATGGTTCTACTACTAGTTTAATAGAAGAAGTTTCATGGTCCTTTTATTATGTTAATACTCTTCCATGTATTTACAGAAATATCTCCTTGCTCATTACATGTTCCATTTTAAATGCATCCATGGTAAAGTTTGACTAGATTTGTCTCAATTGAAGATTTTATTTCAGGATATCTAAATATCCCCAAATTTTACAGGCAGTAACATATTTATATTTTTTTCTCTACTGTACCTAAAATATTTCAATTCAGAAGCTACTTAAAATTACACCTGAGTCATTCTTGGGAATTTTAGTAGTATCTCCAGATTTAAACCCACTTTGGGTTTAGACATTCTGGTGGATAATGTTCCTAAGATACTGTTCTTACTACCATACAGAGGGTAGAAGATTTTCTTCTTCTATTTAATTCTGTTAAATGTAAGAACACCATAGACTTCAAAAATTGTTCTTTTCTCTGTCCTTAGTTCTAAATAATTCATTTCTTACTATTCTTTCTTTTCAGAAGCAGATCAAAGTTACAATTAAATTATTTCTTAATGTAACTACTCTTACTCATAATAAATATTGATAGGCCAGAATTACCTACAGTTGAATTTCTTGTCTACAACTACATAGAATTTTGAAGGTAAATTCCTAATGATTAATTCTGTGGAATGTAACATTAAAACTTCTAATACATAAGCAGTTAGTTATATGTAGCCAAATCATTTTACAAGAAATAAAATCCCGAGGGTGGTTTAAATACATACCACTCATGCAGTCGACCAACCTCCCAACCATAGAGTTATTTTGTCTCCCATAACTCACCCCCAAGCTGAGGTCACCTCCACCACAGATCAACCACTGATCTATTTAGGAGCAGATTATTTAAGCTCATGTTCCCCAAAGCATGTTTCTAATTCTGCGTCTAGAATAGCAAGATGCTTTTCTTCTTTTTTTGCCTAGGCTTCCCATTTTAGGGACTCTTTAAAGTTGTTTTACGCTTTTCGTTAGCTTTTCCAGCTTTTTACCTCTTCCCAAATACTTTCCTCATCATTGGGGAAATTTAGATTCTTCCTCAAAAATCTAAATTAGAAATAATTCCTTTCAAGGATTTTTGAAAGATTGTGGGGAATAGTTGCCTTATCCATCCTCATGGATTTAGCAAGTGATCTCATAATCTCATTTTTGGTCAATATGCACACCATCATTTTATTCATTTCCTCAACTTAAATATTAAATTACATTCACAAAATATTTATCCTTTGGGGTCCACTCCCCTTAGGATTAAAGTTCAAATGTCTAACTTTGAAATTCCAACACATAAATTGGGGGTGTTACATATTCCCCCTCTGAAAATAAACATCGTCCTTGGTGTTGTTATTTAACTACTAGAGTTCATTTTTCAAACAAAAATGGATATCTTTCCATCATTTCAGCTTCTCTTCCCAGGTAGCTTCTTCAGTAGTAAAGTGCTTCCACTGCACTTTTACTCTGGCTACTGTTCTGTTTCTCAATTCAATTTCTTCCCACTCCAATACTTGAAGCAGTTCTGGCAGAGACTCCCCTTCTGGTTCCACCTGTACAACATTCCAATCAACTATGTGAGAAGCATCATGCACATATCTTTTTAATAACGAAACATGAAACACATCATGAACTCTAACATGGGGTGGTAAGGCCAGCTTGTAAGCCACTAGTCCCACCCTTTCTAATACTTCAAAAGGACCACAATATCTAGGAGCGAGTTTTGCACAAATTCCAGCATAAAGTGTGCTCTTTTTGGGTTTAATATGCAAATACACATGATCCCCCACTTTGAATTCTCGGTGCACTCGTTTCTTATCAGCATAGTTTTTCTGGCGATCTTGTGTTGTCTTGATGTTTCTTTGTATCTGTTTAACAATTCTTTCCATATCTTGTAAGGCATCGGGCCCCAACATTATTTTATCCTCTGGTTGGCTCCAGCTCAAAGGAGTACGACACTTTCTTCCATACAGTGCCTCAAACGGACTCATCTTGATAGAGGATTGGTAGCTGTTATTATAGGAAAATTAGGCTAAATGAAAATACTCTTCCCACTTTGATGGCCTATCCATGACATACATTCTCAGCATATCCTCCAAAATTTGATTAGTCCTTTCTGTCTACCCATCGGTCTAAGGGTGATAGGCAGTACTAGATTCAACTTAGTACCCATCCCTCCAAATAGTCCTTTCCAAAAAGCTGCTATAAACTTAGCATCTCGGTCTGAAAAAATTACCTTTGGAACCCCATGAAGCCTTACTACCTCCTTCAGGAACACATTCGCTACTTGAGCTGTCCCAAAGGTAGATTTCACTTGTATAAAGTGGGCAGCTTTTGTTAGAGTGTCTACTACTAGCATTACATAATCATGCTAATATTTGGTTTTGGGTAATCCTGTTATAAAGTCCATGGAAACTGTGTCCCATTTCCATTCTGCAATTGGCAAAGGGTTTAAAAGACCCGCCGGATGTTGATGCTCAACTTTGACCAGTTGTCATTCCATGCACCTACATAAATATTTTGCTATATCTCTCTTCATTCCTGGCCAAAACAACTTCTTTTTCAGGGCTGTTAACATTTTTTGATATCCTGGATGTCCTGCATATGGCTGTTTGTGATATTCATCCAGAATTTCCCTTTTTAAGGACTCTACATTGGGAATATACAACCTGTTTTTATAACAGATCAACCCTTTTTGGTTTTGAGTGAAATCAATTTTCTCCTTTTTCTGTAGTTTCACCAAGAGTGTTTCATAGTTTGGATCTTGATTTGCTGTTTTTCTCACCAAATCTTCTACTTCGATCTGGCACTACTTCCAATGCTGTTTATATTCTAACAAGCATTCCTGCTTAACGCATCAGCAACTTTATTTTATTTTCCCTTGATATGTTTTATGTCCATATCAAATTCACTTAAAAAGGACAGCCATCTGGCTTGTCTTGCATTCAAATCAGTTTGGGAAAAGAAATATTTGAGACTAATATGATCAGTCATCAATGTAAACTTTTTCCCAAGAAGATAGTGCCGCCATATTTTCAAAGCATGGATAACAGTTGCTAATTCTAAATCATAGGCACTATAATTCTGTTCATGTATTTTTAGTTTCCTAGATTCATAGGCAATAACTAAATTTTCCTGCAAAAGGACTCCTCCTAACCCCTCTCGACAAGCATCTGTACATACAACAAATTATTTATCAAGATCTGCAATCTTTAGGATAGGGGCTGTAGTGAGTTTTAGTTTTAATTGGTCAAAGCTGTTTTGGCATTTGTTTGTCCATTCAAATTTGACACCATTTCTTTGTAATGATGTTATGGGATGTGCTATGGCAGAAAATCTCTCCACAAATCTGCGATAATAGCCTGCAATCCCCATGAATGATCTTACTGCTGAAACATCCATTGGTACATGCCATTCTTTTATAGCCTTTATCTTTTCAGGGTCAACCGCAAGGCCTTGTTTAGAAATAATATGGCCCAAGTATTGAATCTTATCCTTATAAAATTCACATTTGCTGAACTTGGCATATAGCTGGTTTTCTTTCAGAGTTTGTAACATTATCCTCAAGTGTTCTCTATGTGCATCCTCATTTTTGGAGTAAACCAAAATATCATCTATGAACACAAGAACAAATTTATCCAATTACTTATTTAACACACTGTTCATCAGACACATAAAGGTGGCAGGGGCATTTGTCAAACCAAAAGTTAGGACTACAAATTCGTAGTGTCCATAACTGGTTTGGAAGGTTGTTTTGTTGATGTCTTCTTCCTTGATTCTGAGCTGGTGATAGCCAGTTCTTAAGTCAATTTTCGAAAAGACTGAAGCTCCTCTCACTTGATAAAAAAGATCATCAATTCTAGGTAAAGGGTATCTATTCTTAATGGTCAACTTGTTCAGTTGGCGATAATCAATGCACATCCTAAAAGTTCCATCTTTATTTTTCACAAATAAGACCGGTGCTCCCCAAGGAGACACACTTGGTCTAATATAACCTTTATCTAGAAATTATTGCAATTGCATTTTCAGTTCCATAAGTTCAGGAGGAATCATTCGATAGGGGGCTCGGGAAACAGGTGTTGCTCCCGGCACCAGATCGATTGTAAAGTAAATTTCTCTTTTGGGGGGAAGATGATGAATCTCATCTGGAAAGACTTCCTTAAATTCCCTTACCACCGGTAACTCATTCAGCAGATTTTCTCCAGTTTTATGTTCTACTTCCTCCACATGTACTGCATAAACTTAGTATCCCTTTCTAGCTGTTTGTTTTAATTGTAGTGTTGATATTTGTCTGACATAAATGGATCTTGGTTTTCCTTTAAGCATAAAAGGCTTCCCTTCCTCATCCACACAATGGAGGGTCTTATCCCAACAGTTCATCGGGGCTTTCTTATTTTCCAACCAGTCCATTCCTATCAGCAAGTCATAGGAACCTAAAGGCAGAATGTTCAGATTTACTTCTGTTTGAAAATCATTTAATTCAATTTCTGTTAGAGGAAATTTATGTGTTACTTTCCTCTTGGTACCAGTGGCCAGTTGTACCAACCATGACTGCTGAAATTTTTCAGGTTTAAGATTACATTTTTCTACAATTTTTGGGCTAATGTAACTTAAAGAAGCACCCGGATCAATCAAAACAGTAACAGATTGGCCAGAAATCTTACCCTCCATTTCCACCATGGTAGGTTGATGTTCTGCTTGTCGATTCTCCAAGGCTACACTGATAGTGGGTATGCTTCGTGCTATGTCATTTACTGTGGTGGCTTCCCGATCTTTCATAATCATATGAATATTTCTGTGGGGACAATCCCTCAGCAGATGAGGTTCTCCGCATCCCCAACATTTCAACGGTTCCTTCATTTTGACTGTTCCCTCTTTCTTATTGTCTCCATCCATTTGTTTTGAAGCCACCTGTGACTGAGAAGTTTGAATTTCTCTGGTTTCATTAAATTTCTTTCGCTGACGATCTCTGCCAAAATTCTTCAAATAGGCTAGTTTTTGTTTCCTTCCTTTGAACTCACCCTTGTTTAGCTAGCCTTTTCCTTGTTCAGCCTTTCCTTTAAACTGTTGGTAGCATAATCTTGCCTTTCTTACTACCTCGTCCATGGTTTTTGGATTATCAAACTCAATCTTTTCTTTGTACACTGCGGGCAAACAGTTCAGAAACCTTTGTACCTTTGCCTTCTCTTCCCTAATATAAGGGACATATCTCAACAAATTTGTAAAATTAGTGACAAACTCATCGATAGTGAGCTGTCCCAGTCTAAGTTCATGAAATTCCTTGGCTTTATCATCATAGTAACATTCATTTAAATAGCGGTTTTTGAACTTAACTTGGAAATCCTCCCAAGTCACTGTCTTTTCATCAATGGCATGAACCATTTTGGTCTCTTCCCACCACAAGGTAGCCTTACCTTGTAGCTGGTAAACAGCTAATCTGGCCTTCAGATTTCTCTCATATTCATAAACTTGGAAATACTTAATTATGTTCAGCAACCAAGCTTTAGCATCTTCCTCCTTCTCTCCATCATAGGAGGGAGGTTTGATCTTCCGAAATTCTCCCTGTAATTCCCTTTTCTATTTATACTGATGCCTACCAGCATCATCATCTTCAGATTCATCAATCTTCCTCTTTCTGGAACCTTCGCCTTCTTGGCTATTCCGTGAGGTTAGCTCTCTGATGAGTTTTTCCTGCTCCCTATTAGCTGATGACAACCTGTCATTCTGGCTTTTCAGCTCAGCCAATTCTTGGTGCAACCTGTGCAAGGTAGCCATAACCGGAGCGTTGGGATCTGGCATACTAAACTCATCCCGCAGATCAACATAAATTTCTTCACCTTCAGCCATTCTATCACCACTGTACACACTCATAATACAGATCAGTAAATTTTAAAAAGACAATGTCCATACTACTCATTTATACAAGCAACCCTCAGCAACAGTGAGCACAATAACAACAGCCCAATTTTTTATAACCTGGGGTCTGATACCATTTGTAATGTACCTCTATTGACAAAAAATAAAATAAAAAATAAAAAAAATCGTGGCATTAATATCTTATTGACTAGAACTTATTTCCAAAACTATGCCTCAAACCTTGTCCTAACCTTTATCTTGATATAGAATTGATTCTCCAATTTATATACTTTGATTTTATACCAAATAGAGTATTGGGTTTGGTACCTTTGATACTTATTAAGTATTATACCTATCTCCACTTAGGCATATTATATATATATTACCTATATATATATATATATATAACTTGACTTCGTTTATAATTAACTACCCATGATAGTTGATAAACATTATTTTATGATTTCCTAACCACTATATACATAACGTAGGGCATGATATGATTGTAATATTTGTATGCAACGAATATGCAACTTGGACGGCATAGTACACACATAGGTACTCATTTAATACCATAAGGGTTTTTAATTTATTTCAGTCCCATCTCTGTTATCATTTTCGAGGTTCATCATTTCGGTTTTGTTTACTTTGGCTTGGCCAGATCTTGGCGCCTAAAGTCTGGGGTACAAACTTAATAAATGTTCTGATACCCCTGCTCTTATTCACATGGTTGATACGTCTTGGACGATACGTCCTTCCTACCCAAGCGTCTTCAAGCCTGTTGCATATTAAATTTTTAACCGCACGATACATGCTCTTGTTGACAGCTATGGAGGGAGTATGTCAGGAGATTAAATGTTTCAGGTTCGCCGAATTAATCGATCCCCATACCCATCGATGCGATGACAAAAAGTGTAGGGCGTCGGCGTGCTAGGGTTTTGTTGATTCTGGTTATGGTTTTTCTTTAATACTGAGATTGCATAGCTTTATTATTTTCTCTCCCTCCGATCGAGCTCTGCGACCATTCCTTGGCTCGGGTAATTTGATGAAGGTGTGGAGTTTTCATAGAGGTTTCCTGTGTGCTATCCTCCACACGACATCCCTCAGCCTGTTGAAATCATTTTCTCCAACAATCTAGTGAAACCCTGGAATCATGGATACTCCTGGCTTCTGAATGCAGGTAACTTTTTTTGTTTGTAGTTTTTATTTGGTTTCAATAGCCATTAACTGAAATAATTTTCCTATTGCGTATTCATTTCCAAATCTTTTCTTCAGTCCTTTTTTCCAGTGTATTTAATATATCTCTGAAATTTTAAGAGTAGGACATTTCCGTTCACAGGGAATGAAAATTCCTCCTTGACGTAGTATGACACCGATTTCTGGGAGCGTTTTGCAGAAGAGCTTTCGCTCCTCAATACCTTGACGTTCAGGTACTACTCGTGAGGTTCGATTTTCACTCATTCTTCTTGGCAATCAAAACTTTGGTTCAGTACCCTTACTGGTATATTAATGACTGTAGTTTTAAATTTGGGGACGGCTTTAAATTTTTTTTTCCTGGATAGTAGTATCGGGACTTTAGCAAATTTCATTTTCTTGTAATGATATACGCACTTGTCTTTTCCCTACTGTTACGTTTTCGCTGATTTATAATAAATATCTTCTTGTATGTTCAGGTGCCGGGTCGTATTCTATAGGTGAAGTCTTTCATTTGTTCAATTCGCTCCTTGTGTATATCCTAACCACAACTACGTGGGTTTTACACACAGGTTCCTTCATATACAAATTCCAAAATTTTGCTATACTCACAGGTCGGTATCCATGGCATTTAAATACTCAGATAGCTTCAAGATGAAATTCCTGATGGCAGGAATTTAGTTCCTGAAATTTTCTTGATGGAATGATGCCATCGTTACTTGCTACCGACTTTTAGTTTTGTCATTTCCTGTTATATGATGGATAATAGTTTTTTTCTAGCTTCGCACTGAAAGACTGTGTTTACCACTGGAGATTGTGATCTGATAGTTCTCAATTCTGTTATACTTAATGATGGTTTTATCCGTCATCTATGCCGAGACACTTTATATTTCTGGTGCTATTCATTATAATTTGTCGTGGCAAAATTGACCATATAGTTCGGATTTATATATATAATTTTATCTATTAACTGTCCGTTTAATTTGATTTGAATTAGTTCTCCATATAATGTAGTATTTTGCCATGATAACCAAGGACAGTGATTTACTCTGTTATAATCCTTTAGTTACTCATCATGTTATTTTTAGACTTGTTCTATATACATAATGTTCCCATCTCTTGGGATTATATAACGAAAACTTTAGTACTGCAGGTCTTAACTATAGGAAAGTATTTGGTTGTACTGTAGAGTTAGTATATTTAATTCCTACTGCAAGGCTTCAATTTGTTATCTTCCGCATTTAACAATATTCAATTTCTGTCAAGTCTTTTTATACCTGCTTAGTTATTACTGTCTCAATTTCTGTATTGTTAACATTAAATTAACCTCATGCGACAAAGATAATAAGTTAAAAATTATGGGCAGCTAGCTATGGCTCTCCCATAACGAAGCCCATTATTTTTCTAAGTATTTGTTGTATAAGTTCTCCATGATGTTAAGATTATTCATCCATTCTTATTTATAACCAGAATTCATGTGACAAATTTCTACCTCATGGGGTTTTGTGATTTCTGCCTTATAAAACATGTATGGAATATATTTCTGTGTTGGTTATATTTTTAAATGGTTCTACTACTGGTTTAATAGAATAAGTTTCATGGTCCTTTTATTATGTTAATACTCTTCCATGTATTTACAGAAATATCTCCTTGCTCATTACATGTTCCATTTTAAATGCATCCATGATAAAGTTTGACTAGATTTGTCTCAATTGAAGATTTTATTTCAGGATATCTAAATATGCCCAAATTTTACAAGCAGTAACATATTTATATTTTTTTCTCTACTGTACCTAAAATATTTCAATTCAGAAGCTGCTTAAAATTACACCTGAGTCATTCTTGGGAATTTTAGTAGTATCTCTAGATTTAAACCCACTTTGGGTTTAGACATTCTGGTGGATAATGTTCCTAAGATACTGTTCTTACTACCATACAGAGGGTAGAATATTTTCTTCTTCTATTTAATTATGTTAAATGTAAGAACACCGCAGACTTCAACAATTGTTCTTTTCTCTGTCCTTAGTTCTGAATAATTCATTTCTTACTGTTCTTTCTTTTCAGAAGCAGATCAAAGTTACAGTTAAATTCTTTCTTAATGTAACTACTCTTACTCATAATAAATACCGATAGGCCAGAATTACCTACAGTTGAATTTCTTTTCTACAACTACACAGAATTTTGAAGGTAAATTCCTGATGATTAATTCTGTGGAATGTAACATTAAAACTTCTAATACATAAGCAGTTAGTTATATGTAGCCAATTCATACTACAAGAAATAAAATCCCCAGGGTGGTTTAAATACATATCACTTGTGCAGTCGACCAACCTCCCAACCGTAGAGTTCTTTTGTCTCCCAGAACTCACCCCCGAGCTGAGATCACCTCCACCACAGATCAACCACTGATATGTTTAGGAGCAGCTTATTTAAGCTCATGTTCCCCAAAGCATGTTTCTAATTCTGCATCCAGAATAGCAGGATGCTTTTCTTCCTGTTTTGCCTAGGCTTCCCATTTTAGGGACTCTTTAAAGCTGTTTTATGCTTTTCCTCAGCTTTTCAAACTTTTTACCTCTTCCCAACTACTTTCCTCATCATTGGGGAAATTTAGATTCTTCCTCAAAAATCTAAATTAGAAATAATTCCTTTCAAGGATTTTTGAAAGATTGTGAGGAATAGTTGCCTTATCCATCCTCGTGGATTTAGCAAGTGATCTCATAATCTCATTTTTGGTTAATATGCACACCATCATTTTATTCATTTCCTCAACTTAAATATTAAATTACATTCACAAAATATTTATCCTTTGGGGTCCACTCCCCTTAGGATTAAAGTTCAAATGTCTAACTTTGAAATTCCAACACATGAATTGGGGGTGTTACAAATTGGTCATTTATGTTGTAACTCTTTGTTTAAAAGCCTCCCATGTGTTGGGACCCATCAGTGTTTCCATTATTTTTCTCATCACTTCCACAAAATTATTAGTGGTTGGCCCAAGCTTTAGGTACACATCTACTAGTTCACTTAAAGAGTGAGTAACTATTTCCAAGCTTTGTCGACTCTTAGCAGGGAGAGTCAAAACCACGAGATCTCTTTTCAATTTTGCATGAATATGTTGAAACCTTTGTAAGGTCCATTACTTCATATTTGATTCCCAAGTTATATCGAAAATGTCAGACAGATAAGTCATCGTTGGTGTACAACCTTCTTCTTGAATGACGTGTTCTATCCTACGTCTTTTTCGAGTAACATTTGGAGTAGCATTTTCAGCCTCTGCATCAATATATAAAATTTTGTATATTAAAAAAACACATGTAAACAAATTTTTACAAATTGAATGAAAATAATATTCAAATTTATGGCCACAACATCTTGCCCAACCTGAGACTTTTGAGAAACAAAACGACCCTGTTGAGAACCAGAACAACCACCGATTGGTTGATAACCAACACCACCATCCTTTTATTAGTGTGTGGGGGAATACATATCACCACCTTCACACAATTCTCCAGCACCTATTGATGGCCCTCCAAGGGAATGTGTACCACCACTAACCTCACGAGACGAGAGGGAAGTTTCATAAAAAAACACAAATTTATAATCAATTAAAAAATACATTCATACATATAAATACATGTACATACTCATTGATTAAATTGCGTGAACCATAACACGATTGCATGAACCATGGCCATGCTCCATTAATGGAGTAGACACCCTTTTGCTCCTACCTCCTAAAAAATAAAAAATGATTGACGTATTAGCAACTAATTTAATTCACAAAATTGATAAAAAATCAATTCCATATGTACACACATGTATGTATATATATGGATATTTAAGATTATATTTAAATACCATGAACATACCTCGATCCCTGATCCCCCTCTTTCATAGAGATATGGGATTCTCTTGATATTCGCCTTTCATCCTCCATGATATATATATGTAGATATATCTATAGTGGACATTTACAATTTTTTTTTTAAATTACTATTTAAACTAAATTCAAAATAATTTTCAAAAAATTAATGTAATTTAGTGTACACAAATGATATAAAACACAAATTTCAAAGCACTAATTGATGTGTGAAATTCAATTTAAGAATTTTTTCATAAAAATGTTAAGTTCACCAAATTGCGCTTTACATAGTGGGAACACCCTTGGTATATAATTGAAAACATGGTGGGATCACAATTGGTATATAATTGAAAAAAAACACATGATAATTAAAAAAGAAGTGTGAAACTCTATTAAAAAAAAAAATTGTTGAAGTTCTCACATTTTAATTTTATAAAAATGTGAAGTTCACCACTTGTTGCAAATGTGAAGTTTACCAAGTTGTGCTTTACATGGTGGGAGCGCACTTGGTATATAATTGAAATAAACACATGGTCATTTAAAAAGATGCATTTATAAGTACAAAACACACACATATCCAAGATATGTTACAATTTCCATCAATAAATTTTGAAGGAGAGCGTCTCAAAACTAATTCATCTTTGAGAGATGAATCTTGTAGACATCTTATTAAAATTTGTACAATGTCTTATACTAAAAAATTTAAATTGGATGAAAATATTGTTTTCTTTTCCATGCAGTTGTTTTAGCCTCTCATTCTTAACATGGTACATGCCTTTCATATAGTTGCACACAAGTTCGGAATTGGTGAAAACTACAATTCCATTTGATCCATACTCCCTAGTTGTTCCCAAGTCTTCTATCAATGCAATATAATATGTTAAGTCCCTATATTACTAGTTTAGCCCCTTATTGTATTAGTGTAGCCCCTTATTGTTACTGTTGTACCCCTGTAACCCCAATATTGTTATTATTGTTCCCTTACATTGTTATTGTTAGGTCGGCTAGGATTATATTGTGGGCCCATGGACTCCTATATATAGAAGGAGGTTTTGGTCATTTGTAGCATCCAAGAATTGTTCATTTATGTAATGTATTGGAGGTTTCCCCCTCAAAGTGGCTGATTTCTAAGGCGTTGATCTCTCTTTTCTTCTATTTTTGGAGCTGGTTTCATAACATTTGGTATCAGAGCTTTGGATTCTAGGGTTTTGTTGCTCCAAACAGGTCATCGTGGCATTTTTGCTATAAATTTTTTGCTACAGTATGGAAGGAAGTGTTATACCACCATTCAGTGAGAGGTAACCACTTGAGCCATTGTGTTTATTTATCAGATACAAAACAATGAAGATATCCTTCCAAAAATTTATTCACTATCTCAGTTTGACCATCCGATTGAGGATGATAAGATGAGCTATGAGCTAATTGAGTACCCAAACAAGAAAATAACTCCATCCAAAAATTTCCAGTAAAAATGGGATCTCTGTCGCTCACAATAACCTTTGGGTTTCCATGTAGCTTTTGAATTTTTTCCATAAATTTAGTAGCAACTGTACTTGCTTTAAATGGATGAGGTAATGCACAAAAGTGTGCATACTTGGTAAGTCTATCAACTACCACCATGATGACACTCTTTTCTTTGGACTTAGGTAAACTTGTGATAAAATCCATTGAAATCTCCTCCCAACGTTGACTTGGAATGGATAAAGGTTGTAGAAGATTCAGGGTCTTAATTGTCTCAACTTTATTTTGCTGGCAAAACAGACATTTCGCCACAAAATTTTGAATATCAGATTTAAGGCCATCCCAAAAAAATTCTTTCTTCACCTTATGGTAAGTTTTTAAAAATCTTGAGTGTCGTCCTAAAGGAGACGTGTGAAATTCCAAAAGAATCTTTTGTTTTAGTTGGGAATTCTTACAAATATATAAGAAATCTTTGTACCATAAGGAATCATTTTTCCAAATAAATGTATCTGATGTATTAGGATCTTGATGTAACTTTTGAATGAGTTTCCACACTTCTTCGTCCTTCTTCCATTCATCCCTTTCTTCGGTTATCCAATCTTGTTGGATAATAGAAATGGCACAAAGAAATGCTTCCACCTCTTCATTCTTTCTACACAGTGCATCTGCAACAACATTTAGCTTCCCTTTTTTGTAAATTATTTAAAAGTCATAACCCAAATCTTTGTGACCCATTTTTTATGCTCTTCTAAAGAAACTCTTTGTTCCAAAAATTGTTTAAGACTACCATGATCATTTTTCACCTTGAAGTGTCTTCCCATTAGGTAAGGTTGCCATTTATTTAGTTCATGTAGTATTGCTAACATTTCCTTCCCATAAATAGCTTTCTGTAAATAGTTTTGTTTGATTGGATGACTTTCAAAAGAAATGGATCTTCCTTCTTGCATTAAAACAACATGAATTCCATTTCCTGGGGCATCACATTCCACAATAAAGGTTTTTGTGAAGTCTGGCGTAGCTAAGACTAGTGCTAGGCACATTACCTCTTTAAGATTTTTAAAGGCCTTAGTTGCTTCAGGAGTCCATGAAAATGCATCTTTCTTCAATAATGCTGTTAGAGGTGCTACTATTCTCCCATAATTCTTAACAAACTTATGATAATACCCTGTTAACCCGAGAAATCCTTGCAACTGCTTTATGGTTGTGGGAACTTTCCATTCCTTAATGGCTTTAATTTTGTTAGGGTCTACCTTAACACCCTCGTGAGATATAATATAACCCAGATATTCCACCTCTTGTACTCCAAAGAAACATTTGGATGTTTTTGCATATAATTGTTTCTCATGCAATAGTTTGAGCACCCAGAGCTACTCAAGCGTTGAGGACAACACTTGTTTAAAGGAGAGGGGCATGTTAGGTCCCTATATTACTAGTTTATCCCCTTATTGTATTAGTGTAGCCCCCTTATTGTTACTGTTGTATCCATGTAACCCCAATATTGTTATTATTGTGCCCTTACATTGTTATTGTTAGGTCGGCTAGGATTATATTGTGGGCCCATGGACTCATATATATAGAAGAAGGTTTTGGTCATTTGTAGCATCCAAGAATTGTTCATTTATGTAATGTATTGGAGGTTTCCCCCTCGAAGTGGCTGATTTCTAAGGCGTTGATCTCTCTTTTCTTCTATTTTTGGATATGGCTTCATAACATAATATGCCTTGTTGTTTGTTGTTCTTCCCGGTATATTCATTTTCCTTTGGAGGACCTTGCTAGTCACAATATTGCAAAGCACATATGTAATCACTACTTTCCCTGGATTGGGATAGCAATAAACATCTATGCATAATGTCCATTTTTCAACCATATTTAGTGAGTTTTTTTTTTATCCATGAAAAAAAAAATTCAATAAAATATATTAAATTAACATTTATTGCAAATGCATGGGAGAAATGACACATGCACATGAGATAAATGACATGTGCATGGTTTATCTTAAAGTTTGACTTAAATTTTATGGTAGAATTTACATGTACAAATGATATGCATTAAATATTGCATTGTCTAGAGTTTCAGGGAGATTTATGACACATGTACATGGTTCGTGCATAGTTTTCCTTAAAGTTTATGGAAAAAATCACATCTATAAATGGCATGCCTTAAGAAAGTATGAGATCTAGAGGCTACCTAACCCTTCAAAGACTCCTTTAGAACTTGTAGAAGTTAAGACTCAACAAAAAAATTAAATTCCTATGGAACTTTAGCCACTTTAGGATCAGTTTTTAGGCCTTAAACGTTTCCTTGAATTAACTGGCGAAAGCCTTGAGTTTTGGTGATCTTATCCTATGGAAGTTCAACTACTTTAGTTTCAATTTTTAGGCCTTAAATTTTGCCTTGAATTAATGGGATAAAGCCTTGAGTTTGGGGGATCCTATCCTATGGAAGTTCAACTACTTTAGGTTCACTTTTTAGGCCTTAAAGTTTGCCTTGAATTAATGGGAGAAAGCCTTGAGAAATGACAAATTATTTAAATCTAATGGGAGAAAGCCTTGAGAAATGACACATGCTTTAAATTTTTCCTAAGAGTTTATGGGAGAAATGACACATGTACACAGTTTTCCTTAAAGTGGTAGTGGTTTATGGATATTAAAATGAAGAACTTCTATTTAGATCTGTTCCAGAGAGTGACTGTAGGGGCATTTACTGGACATGTCACCTTTCAGAAAAGATGAGATCTATAGGCTACCTGGCCCTTTACAGACTCTACCTTTACAACTTATAGAAGTTAACACTCAACATACATACTAAAATCCTATGTAAGTTCAAGAAAACTAAAATCCTATGGAAGTTCAAACAAACTAAAATTCTATGGAAGTTCAGCCACTTTAGGTTCAGTTTTTAGGCCTTAAATTTTGCCTTGAATTAATGGGAGAAAGCCTTGAGTTTGGGGGATCATATCCTATGGAATTTCATCTACTTTAGGTTCAGTTTTTAGCCCTTAAGGTTTTCCATGAATTAATGAGAGATAGCCTTGAGAAATGACACATGCTTTAAATTTAATGGGAGAAAGCCTTGAGAAATGACACATGCTTTTAAGTGTGCCTAAAATTTTATGGGAGAAATGACACATGTATGGGATAAATAACACATTTACATGGTTTTCCTTAAAGTGTTAGTGGTTTATGGATTAAATTGAAGAACTTATATTTAGATATGTTCTAGAGATTGACTATAGGGGCATTTACTAGATATGTCACCTTTCAGAAAAGATGAGATGTAGAGGCTACCTGGCCCTTTACGAACTCTACCTTTAGAACTTGTAAAAGTTAACACTCAATAGAAAGACTAAAATCCTATGGAAGTTAAAACAAACTAAAATCCTATGGAAGTTTAAACAAACGAAAATCCAATGGAAGTTCAAAAAAACTAGGTTCAATTTTTAGGCCTTAAAGTTTGCCTTGAATTAGTGGGAGAAAGCCTTGAGTTTTGGGGATCCTATCCTAGGAAATTTCAACTACTTTAGGTTCGGTTTTTATCCCTTAAATTTTGCCTTGAATTAATGGGAGAAAGGCTTGAGAAATGACACATGCTTTAAATTTAATGGGAGAAAGCCAATGACATGTGCTTTAAATTTTTCCTAAGAGTTTATAGGAAAAATGACACATGTATGGGAGAAATGACACATGTACACGGTTTGCCTTAAAGTGGTATTGGTTTATGGATATTAAAATGAATAGCTTCTATTTAGATTGGGTAGTGGTTTATGGATATTAAAATGAAGAAATTCTATTTAGATTTGTTCCAGAGATTAATCGTAGGGGCATTTACTAGATATGTCACATTTCAGAAAATATGAGATCTAGAGGCTACCTGGCCCTTTCCAGACTCTTCCTTTAGAACTTGTAGAATTTAACACTCAACAGACAAACTAAAATCCAATGGAAGTTCAAAAAAACTAAAATCATATGGAATTTCAACCACTTTAGGTTCAGTTCTTAGGCCTTAAAGTTTGACTTGAATTAATGGGAGAAATTCTTGATTTTGGGGGATCCTATCTTATGGAAGTTCAGCTGCTTCAGTTTCAGTTTTTAGGCCTTAAATTTTTCCTTGAATTAATGGGAGAAAGCCTTGAGAAATGACACATTCTTTAAAGTTAAAGGGAAAAAGCCAATGACACATGCTTTAAATTTTGCCTTAAGAGTTTATGGGAGAAATGACACATGTATGGGAGAAAAGAAACATGTACACGATTTTCCTTAAAGTGGTTGTTGTTTATGGATATTAAAATGAAGAAATTCTATTTAGATATGTTCTAGATATTAGCTATAGGGGCATTTACTAGATATGTCACCTTTCAAAAAATATGAGATCAAGAGGCTGCCTGACCTTTTATAGACTCTTCCTTTAGACCTTGTAGAATTTAACACTCAACAGATAGACTAAAATCCTATGGAAGTTCAACCACTTTAAGTTCAGTTTTTAGGCCTTGAAGTTTTCCTTGAATTTATGGGAGAAAGCATTTAGTTTTTTCGAGAAATGGCATGTCCATGGTTTGCCTTAAATTTTATAGGATATATCGGATCTAGAAATGGCATGCCTTATAGTTTGCCTTGCCTAGAGTTTAAGATAGAAATTACATGTACATAGTTTTCCTTATAGTATATGGGAGAAATGACATTGCTTTATAGTTTATGGGAGAAATTACATAGAAATGACAGAGAAATGACATATAAATGACACATGTATGAGAGAAATGACACATGTACAGAGTTTGAATTAAAGTGGTAGTGGTTCGCACTTACTTAAACAACTAGTGGTAGTGGTTGATTAAATTATGTCAAAAGTCACACCTTTATGAGTTTGTGGGAGAAATGACATGTGCATGGTTTGAAAAATTATTTTATGCACTTACTAAAACAACTAGTGGTAGTGGTTGATGAAGTTTTGTCAAAAGTCACACCTTTATGAGTTTGTGGGAGAAATGATGTGTATAGGTTTTTCCTTAGAATTTAGTTTTCTGTTTAGTTTTCCTTGAAGTTTATGGGAGAAATCACATCTAGAAACCTTTACATTGACATCTATAAATAGGCTAAGATCATTAAGAAATAATTTTCAACTTACAAATTAATTATATGTCCTTAATAAGAAGTATGATTTAGAAACTATCAAATTGTTTAATAATTTATAATAATGTCATTTTTGGCTTTGTACTATCATTCATCCTTGATATGTACAATAATTTTACAACTTGAACATCAGCCTTATACACTGTCATCATATCACTGTAGCCATGTGAATCTAGATTATTTATGTCCATTACATCATAAAACACTATACTTTTAATATTTTACAAGATTAGAAGTATCATGGAAGGTGTAGATTTAGGTACATTAATAAAATACAGCCATGTCAATCTATATTATTAAGATCCATTACATCATAAAACACTCCAAATTTAACATTTTACAAGAATAGAAGCATCATGGAAGGTGTAAATTTAGGTACATTAATAAAATATAGCCATGTCAATATAGATTATTAATATCCATTACATCATAAAACACTCCACTTTTAAGATTTTACAAGATTAGAAGCATCATGGAAGGTGTAAATATAGGTACATTAATAAAATACATCCATGTCAATCTAGATTATTAATATCCATTACATCATAAAACAATCCATGTCAATCTAGACACATAATATCCATTACTTGTTTGTTGTTGTTGTTTTATGTGATTACTCTATTTTGTACTATTTTTGAACACATTATCTCTTGGTTAGGATGATTCAACTTCATGCAAGAAGTTTAAGGTTCATTATCTAGTTAAATTATATTTGAGGGTGTTCTAATTAATTAGAAACAATTTGGAGACAAAATCCCAAAAATAGATGGGAAAAAATAAGATTTAAAGAAATTTAGCCTGAATACCATCAAAACCCAAACATTTTGCACCCACAGTAAATTGAAAATTTGAAAAATATTATAAAAATGAGACAGCTGAACTAAAAAATAATTGAAATATATTTTAAAAATCAGACAAATGACCTAAAAGACAATTGAAAATTATTTTTAAAATGAGACATATGACCTCAGAAACAATAGAATTTTATGTTCAAGTAATCAAATTCCAAAATGTATTTCTAAAATTTACAATCTGAGTCAAATTCAACCTACAATTTAAAGGAATTTCAAAGTTTTAAGCAAGAATATTTTAGAATTAGATAAACAAATAAAATTATAAAAAAATCCTATTAGTATTTCAGAATTCTAAAATCAAATTAAGTTCAACCTGCAACAGAGTTGGGCTCATTTGGTATGATGTTGGTTAGGATGATTCAAAGAGTCTGGGTTATTACTCTCAAGTCTGTGAATGTTTTGGGAGCAATTTATTATTTATTGAATAGGTCATTCGTCTCAATTATTTTCTTGCAATTGGGTACACATTGTGTAAATGAATGAAAACACCATCAACACCCACACATTTTGCACCCATAACAAATTGAAAATTTAAAAAATATTTTAAATAAGACAGATGACCTCAAAAAGAATTGAAATATATTTTAAAAATGAGAGAGATGACCTCAAAAATAATTGAAAATTATTTTTAAAATGAAAAAGATGACCTCAAAAACAATAGAATTTTTTTCTCAAGCAATCGAATTCACCCACACATTTTGACCCATAGCAAATTTCAAATTTGAAAAATATTTTAAATAAGATAGATGACCTCAAAAAAATTGAAATATATTTTCAAAATGAGACAGATGACCTCAAAAAAATTGGACAATATTTTTAAAATGAAATAGATGACCTCAAAAACAATAGAATTCTCTGTTCAAGCAATAGAATTCCAAAAGGTATCGACTAGGATGAAGGGTAACATACTAGTATAAGAAAATCATTAACACAAACATTACACTAATTAAAAAGCACTAGTCCGAGGCCAGACTAGTCCTTTCCTGAAACATGTATATAATCTTGTGGGCCGAGGGTACCTTATGGTTATTTTAATTCTGGAAAAAAACTAGAAAATTTGATAGGAGTTTTTATAAAAAAATTAAAATAAACAAGATTATGCATGTTTATGAAAGGCACAACTAATAGGAGAAGATTTTTCTGCATTATTTAAAAAATAAATAAATAATGTATCACATATAGATTCAATATTGAGAAGAAGAAGAAACGAAAAATATCATGATAGATAGATCAAGAAACTAACTATGTAAGGCAAGGTTAGTTCAACATAAGACAGAGTCCGAGGCCAGACTAGTCCTTTTCTAAAACATGTATATAATCTTGTGGGTCGAGAGGGTACCTTATGGTATATTTTAATTCTGAAAAAACACTGGAAAATTTGATAGGAGTTGTTATACAAAATTAAAATAAACAAGATTATGTGTGTTTATGAAAGAAGCAACTAATAGGAGAATATTTTTCTGCATTGTTTAAAATATAAAGAAATAATGTATCACATATAGTGTCAATATTGAAAAGAATAAGAAACCAAAAAAAATCATTACAGATAGGTCAAGAAACTAACTATATAAGGCAAGGTTAGTTCAATAAGGGACTTGCATAGAAAAATCCATAAACAAGGGATAGTCTAAGCCCCAACCCGAGTAACCCAACAAAGTGACATAAATGACTACAAAGGTAGGTGGACACACCCTCGACATATGAACTGTAGTAATGGCTAATGACTAGCTACACTAAAAATAAAATTTGAATTTACATCCTAAACAATGTCGAGCTTCCTACAGAAAGTAAGAAGACCTTGCTTTTGGCCCGTCATCCCTGTTATCTCTTTCCATCACATTAGGAGGCCTCTAATATTTAGGTGGATTTCTGATATGTTTATTTTGAGCCCACCTTTCCAACCTACGCCTATTCCAACAACAATGCAGGGAACACAAACACCAACTGTGTGTCAATGCTTTACCAACATCATTACCATCATCGGTGGAGCAACTTGGACAGCTTGAGTTTCTCAATTTGAATGGGTGCTATATTTTGAAGGAATTTCCTGAAAGCATATGTAGGCTTTCTCGTCTTCAGTTTTTGAATCTTGATTATTGTGAATCCCAGGCTTCTTTGCCAGAAAAGATAGGATATCTTCAAAGTTTAAATAATTTTAATTTTGATACATGTGATTATATAGAGACACATCATTGCTGATTCCACGGGGTATCTTTGGACACACTTCATTGACCAAATTGTGTCTGCCGATGGGGAGGTCTAGTTTTGCAATTAGAATGGAAGATCTTAAAAATCTTTCAAATCTAAGAGAACTAAGAATATCAGTAAAAAATCAGTCTATGAAAAATTGTGATTGTAGGTGGTTGAAGAATATTAGAAAATTAGCATTACGATATCATCATGATGCAAATGTTGGGACAAATGATGCTCCAGGGGATGGAAAGGCAAATAACAGTGTTGCAGTGGATGATGGAGATGAAAATGAAGATGAGACAGAGGATATTATCCCTCCTCTCCAAAATATGAATGGGTTTCAAAGCTTGTGATTATTGGTGTATCGAGGGAGAACTTTCCCCAATTACATTGGCAAGTTGCAAAATTTGGAGGAGTTAAGCTTGTGGAGTTGTGCTGAACTAAGGGAGCTCCCTGTTTTGGAGATTGGTGGTGAGACTGCATCAGCTAATTTTCAAATGTTAAAGAAGTTGAGGATAGTGGATTGCTCCACTTCATGGACTCACTTCATTGACCAAATAAAAATAAAGCCCTAAATCGTTCCAACTGTGAGGCTTTATCTGTATCTTAAAAATATTGAAGAAGTAAGCTCCAAGATCTTCCCGCCACTCTCGGTCATAACAATTTCGATAACATAGGCAAAAACACTACTTGATTGACCTTAGCAAGGGACTCCTTCTCTACTGAGGGAAGATAGACACTCTTAACCAAAGCAGCATATTTCATATGGATCAAAAACTACCCAAAAGAGAGACTTTGCCCCCACAGTGTAATAATATAAGGTAGTCAGGTTATCCATATTTCGATATTTGTAAACTAGTGAAGTTTCATGAAGTAATGAGATTCCAGTTATTCTTATTTAATTTGTGGGCCGAGGGAACACCCAATTAGGTAGTACATGAGACTGAGAGGTAATTAAATTTATTATTAAATTATAGAATACACAGAAGAAATTATAGAAGAAAAAAATGCCCATGGAATTAAATCCTAAGCATATGACAATTTGGAGATGTAGGAACCTCAAAATTTGGAGACGTCGAGGCTACAATGATAAGAAGAGGTTGAGGCCGCAATGAGAAGAAAATAAAAACAAAATTACCTACAAAAAAAAAAAAAAAACAACTATAAAATTAAAACAAAAAGAAATTCACAACAAAAACAAAACAGAAAACCAACAATAAAAAAAATTCACAATAAAAACAACAAAAAAAACAAACACCAACAAATTTCTCACCTGTGCCTATGACCTTGCAAGATTAAGCAATAGTGACCCAAGCAATATCAAGCGCATGTGACCCAAGCGACAACAAGAAACAACAGAAAACAACTAATCCCGAAACCCATCCATGTTTCTGGGCTGGTGTATTTATAAACTAAAGTTCGACCAGATTATTTTAAAAGTTCGACCGAACAAATAGTCCAGTTGAACTATTAGTTTGGCTTAACTTTAGTTTTTAGTTTGCTCATCTCTGACCAAAAATCTGTTTGCACACGCCGTCAATACACCGTCAATGTAAACGACAAAATGAGTTCGGACAAACTAATTTCGAAATTTCGGCCAAACTCTAAGACGGTTCGGAATTTTTTTTATAAATGTTCATTCGAACTGTTGGGAAAATAACTTTTCTGCCCTTGATTCTCATAAAAGTGTAACCCATCTTCCTGAGTTTACCCATTACAGAAATTGGATGTTAAAACAACATTATTGCATGGAGATTTTGATGAGGAATTTTATATGGAATAGATATAAGGTTCTACACAACATCACAATGGAATATTAGTTTTCAAGCTTAAGAAATAATTGTATGGCCTCGAGAAATTTCCTAGGCAAAGTTTGATGCCTTCACAATTAGCCCAAAATATACTAGAAGTGAGTATAATGAAGGTGTGAACTTTAAAAGTTTGAATGGAATATTCATTATCTTAATGTTATATGTTGATGATATGCTTTTTGTATGTAAAATCATGGAAGAGATCAACAGGTTTAAAGCTAACATGGATGAGATGATTGATATGTAGTCTATAGGAGCTGCAAAAGAAATATTTTGCATTGCCATACACAGAGACAAGAAAAACTTGCAAGCTCATATTTTCACAGTAGATGAAGAGAAAATACTTGAGAAGTTCGCGATGAACAATGTGAAAATGGTTAATATCCCTTTAGCTTCCCATTTTAAGATTTATTTTGGTTTATGTCCTAATAATGAAGAATATAAGGAATATATGTCTGGCATACCATATGGTAATGTAATAGGCAGTATGATGTATGTGACAATTTCTACTTGATTTGATATTTCACATGTAGTGAGTGTTGTTAGCATGTTCATGGAAAATAAAAGAAAACAGAATTGAGTTGCAATGAAATGGGTGCTTCAATATATTAGAGGAACAAATGATTATTCTATCACCTTTAATGATTGTAAATATTATTTCTATGGATATGTTGACTCGAATTTTGCAAGTGATATGGATAGGAGGAGATCCAATTCAGTATATGTATTTACAATTGTAGGGGGATCCATCAATTGGGCGTTTAAGATTAAAGAAATTTTTTCTTTATTCACTAGATAGGTAGAATATATCATTGTCTCCAATGCTTGCGAATAGGCAGTTTGTTTGAAGGGTATTCTAGAAGAACCTCAGAGAACGTAGAATAATGTAATTTTATTCTACAATTGTAAAAGTCCTCTATATTTTGTTACAATTCCAAGTTACCATAGAAATACCAAGCATATTGATATAAAGTACCATTTCGTAAGGCAAATTATTGATGAAGGTGGAGCAGATATGAGGAAGGTTCACACTTAAGAAAACTATGCAGGAATATTTACAAAACTAGCATTGATAGAAAAGGTGTCTTATTTCTCTTGGTTTTCACAAAAGGTGTATGAATTTGGAAAGACATTAGGAAAATCGTTTTCAAGGTGGATATTATTAAAATATTACGACAATAAAATGTAAAAATACTATAACCAATGTAATTATCATTACGTTTTTTCAGTTTCACGACCCAAAAGATAGTTATCAAACTATTTTAATGGTGATACTTCATTTTTTATCATTTAAAGCATTTACAAGGTTGTGTGGTAGTGTAAACATGAATCTAATAATTCTCTTGCGAATAAAATCCTATTTTCCTTTCCTATATATGTTTTCTTCACAATACTTTGTAGTTTTACCACATAAATTTTGTGTAATAGTATATAATTTTATGTGCCATTTTTCTTAAAAATACATTTGTGTACAAAGTGTGAATATATATATATATATATATATATATATATATATATATATATAAAACATATTTACATAATCTAATAATTAATATTCTAATACAATATAATATTTATATATATGTTTATAAATAATTAAAAATTATAATTTTTGTGATTATATTTGTTTATTGATATTTAATAAATTTTTAATTTATTTTTTCAAATTTTGTATTATTTTCTTAATTCTCTTAAGAATTCACTTTATGGTTTACTCTTTATTATATTTATTAACAATATTATAATAAATTTTCTGGGTCGACAGGAGCAAGAGGGGTGCTGCAAAGCTCCGAAGGAATAGTCAGAATAGAGTTCACCTAGGGAATCCAGAAGACAACAAATAATGAGGCTGAAGCAATGGCTCTCTAGAAAGGGCTAGAGCTGGTTCTAAGGAATAAAATTAGAGGCCTCCACATTATTGGAGACTCAGCCTCAACAATCAGGAACGTTCTAGCCCTAAATAAAGGCACAATGAAGCACAAGCCCATGATCTGGTGCCGCATATAAAGTCTTCTCCTCCATTTCGAAATTTTGACTCCCTAGCATGTGAAGCGAGATTTAAACATCATGGCAGACAAACAAGAAAATGAGGGAGTGGGGCTACCGCCAAGTCATCTCAAACTAAGGGGAGCAATTGAGATCCACAACCTCCCCTAGAGACATTGGAAATTAACCCCAATAGAACCAAGGGCAACCACCATAAGATCCAAGAGCTTTTGAATGGCCACGAAATATGTTGCATCTCCCACTCACCTGCTGCCACTCAGAGCAAGTCGTCTTAGCATGAAATATGGTGGAGCTGGCTCACCCCAGCTATAACCTCCCATCACATGGCTGACAGTGTGTTAGGTCACATCAAACTACTGGAGAGTGTAATTACAAGCACCATGGATATGAAGAACATCATCAATATGAATCGGTTCCAAACGTAAGCATGCGAAAGGGATACAGTTTGCAGAAAAAATAATTTTCTCAGGAGAATGTACGACCAAGGCAGGTCGATAGATTACGACATGATGATCCTACGAAACAAGATAATGGATGGCTTCCCCTGCCATCAAAATCATTCCTCCAATCTGCATACGAGTGACCTAGGTAGAGCCTCATTCAGGAGTGGGAGACTTCAGGCCAGGAAACATGTCTGTGTGGTGCACAAGAGTGAAATTGGTAAAGAGCTCTTGCTTTTTTCTTAGGAGGGGGACACCAACACGGTCATAGGGGTATTGGGTACATGCAACTTTAGAAGTTTTCGTCTCAAAAATTGGAAGGAAATGAATGCTCTGAATTAGAATCTAGACTTCCCCTCAGACCCACCTTCAATAGTGGAAGAGATCTGTAGTCAGCAAGAGGCCCAACTTGCCCACTTTCACATCAATCAAAACAAATCGCTATTCAATATAAGAGACAAAGACAAAGATATTGTAGAAAGGATGATGCTCCAGGAGATCAATCTCGCAGAGTAGGAAAAATGGATGATCGGTCTAAGGAGCGAGGTTCGAAGACTCCGCCAACAGGTGGAGAAAAATGACAAAGGCAAGCAGACTGGAACAACAATTGACCTTTTGGTAATAATTGACTCGCGCACCCAGACTGGAGTGGACCTGTGGATCAGAGAGCCCAACATCCAGTATCAACGTCACACAGACAAAGCAGACATGAATTGTCCCGATGTCCTGAGTTATAACCATTTCCACTAAGTTTCTTTTGATGCATTGTTTACCAATTTTTCTTTTAGGGGTATACCATAAGGTCTACATTATATCTAGGAAGTTGAAGTTTAAAACTCCTGGAGTCGCTAATAAATGCAATTTTGAAGCAATTGTGGGCATCATTTTTGTAATAAGCTCTATATCTGAAAGAATAAAAACATATGTAAGATTTTGTAGCTCGACAAGAATCAAACAAATTTGAATTTTAATATAAAAACCATACCATTCTTGTTAAAAAAAAACAATATTATAAGAAAATTTCAGCATTGAAGTGAAAAATTGTACAATTCTTTCATATAATTTAAAATTTACATAATATAAAATTATGATATTTTAAAAACCATTTTATATTTAAAAATAAAAACTTGAATATTACCATTATCTAAATAAAAAAAATTACACATTTAAAAATAAAAAAACTTGAATATTGCCATTGTCTAAATTTCCACTTTTAATATATATATATATATATTGCATTCCAAATTTTCTAAAAGGAATGAATATTTGAATTAAATAGATATTATTGTTTTCAAATTATTTAATTATTGGTTTTAGGATCAAATTGTATTCTTTACATCTAACTAGTATTTCTTTCGCTAATATTATTAATTTTGATATATCATAATCATAATTTAGATCATCATGTTAGTTATTGACCTAATTTTGTAGTTCGTAATGGATATTAGATTATAAAACATTTTTCTCCAAGGAAGTCATGTCTCATACTAATATACCTCCTTTAACTTGTGAAATTTCCAGCCATTCAAGTCGGCTTCGATCATTGAGTGACCTTACCTGAACCCTTCGAGCAAGACTAAGATTTTTAGGTTCTATATACTTTGTTTAAATATATAATATATAACCACAATTAATACTAAATAAATTTAGATAAGTATATAAAAAATTATCAAACAAAAAATATGAGAAATCAGTAAGTGACCTTCCCTGAACCCTTACAGCGAGAGTGAGAGTGTGCCAAGTCATGAAATATATAGTTCATGGCCCTTTGGAAGATGGATACAATGTTTTTTAGGCTAAATGGAATTACCTTGTATGAAAAGGTGCCCTAGGGAGTGGTGAACATGGTTTTGTACCGGTCTCTATGGAGTATTTGAATTTGGTTGTACTTAGCGAATCCATCCATATAGGAGAAATCCTTGTGTCCCACGCAAGCATCGATGACCTGGTCAATGAATGGGGTGGGATACTTTTCCTTAGGACAAGCTTTGTTCAAATCTCGAAAATCAGTGCAAATGCGTATGGTGCCCTATTTTTTCATGATGGGAATAGGGTTGGAAACCCAAGATGTGTAAGAAATGTGGTAGATAAACCCATATTTGTGAAGCTTATCGATTTCTCGTTTTATTGCTCCTGCCTTTGATGGGTGCAGTTGACACTATTTCTGGCGCACTTGAGGTACGTGAGGCCAAGTGTCAATATGGTGCTCTACAATAGTGGGACTAAGCCCATGCATTTCTGAGTAGTTCCACATGAAGATATCTCAATACTCTTGTAGAAATTGGGTATAACAGGCTATTTCTTCTTGAGATCATGTTGCCCCCAGTGAGACTTGTTTGACCTTTACAGGATTTTGGAATATTTTCACCTTGATGGTAGCTAAGATGTTCGACATATTCACTTCCTCGAATGCATCGAGCGTCGGGATGGGATTCTTGAAGCAATCGACTTTTCTTTATGGGAGGGAATATTTTGATTCGATCACATAAATATCTTGCTATTTTATCTTTTCAGGACTGAACATGTGCTTGGGGAGAAAAAGAGAACGGCAATGCACTGCATCCCATGGATACTGGGGCTCCATCATGGCTTCTAGGATGTCCTCATCTGAATGAAATAGGGATCCTAAGGGGGATTGATCTTGCACAAGGTTATGCTGAATCAATTCAATCCATGCAGAGTTAGTTGAGATACATGAGAAGGATTCCATCATTGATGTGGTGGAACCAGATGCAGTCAATAGAGTGTAGAAGGATTGGGTATGCACTGTCGTAGGAACAACTACTCTCATAGTTGTAGCTGACTCGACACCTATGGTAGATGAGAAGACATATCGTGTCATAGTTATGAGACATGATGATATGAATCGTATGTGGTGTATCGTGTCATCAGCATTTGGTGCGGGAAGAATCTCTGTGATGGGAGTTTCTGTGAGCACAAGGTTGGGTCCCTACTACGATGGTCAATTTCCTATTGGTGGAAGTTGTGCCTGGTGTAGAGGTGCCTGAATGTTTCCATTAACTGGCATGCCTCTAGTTCATGGTTATGGCTAGTGAAAATGATGCATGGTACCACTGTGCCAACTGAGTAGATTGTGTGAGAATCAACACTACTCTTCGTCCCAGAAGTGGGTGCTTGGAAAGGATCTATGGTAGAAGTTGAGGTCTTTTGCTTCCATTTTAGTGTTGTTGGCTTGGGTGTATCTAAATCTTTGGGGGAGTGTAGAATTAATGCTGATATTTCCTCTTTTATCTTGAGGATATTCTCACATTTAATTTTATGATGGAAGTGTGAAAAAATCCGGCAATAAGTACGTGTGATCTTCTTGTGGTTAGAGAGAAGTCTCTGCGGGAGAGACGAAACTGTGCGAAAACTATTTGCGAGGGGCTTCAGTTCTTTGCATTGATTGAATTGGTGATCATTTAGGTCACATAGTCTGCATGTTATCCTAGGTTTGGCGTGGGTCATGCTTGGTTGGTGTGCCATCCCAGTTTTCCTATTATGCCGATGTGGGTGTGGGGTTGTTGTCCTGGGAGTGATGTACTTTCTATATCGTTTGAGGAGATCATCCTGTTTCTTCTCTATTTTATGAATCATATTAATGAGAGGACGTACTATCAAGATATAGGTACAGTGTTGTGCACAATGATTTCTTTTACATACTGGGAAAAATAGCCTAGATATGGGGGTCTCGTCGTGCTCAGATTGTGGTCTGTTGGGATACTAGCATCATAACATTGCTAAATCAGGGCAGATGGCCACCAAATGATTGGGCGTTTTACATAACGCACATATTGGTCTTCTCTGTAGAGAGCGGTTGGGGGTAACTAAGGGTTCCCTGATTGGTCACTTTTCTGGTGACAGGAAGAGGATGGATCTGCTCATCGCATCTTCTTGGGTTTTCAAGCTATTCATGGATTCTGAGTTTGTGCCATATTCTTGGGAGAGGTAGACTATGGTTGATCACATACAAGCTATTTCTGCGCAAAATATAGGTATGTAGTGACAATGGCGCACCCGGTGGTTTTCACCACATATCTGACATGAATAATGGATGTCCATGTTATTGTGATATACTATATGAAATGGATACCATCATTGGAGCATTTCCAAAGATGGGAAATCAATGATGAAATGATCAAGCTCATCACAGAGTACACAACTGTTGATGGGGGGAGGGGGCTTGGAAGGGAGCCTTTACGGTGACTGTCATTCCTCCTGTAGGTACATGATGGTGCAAGGTTCATCTCCAGATGACCGAGTGGAGGTGTCCTATTGATAGGATCGCTCGATGGCATGTAAGGCTCCCTATATCATGGGATTTCTCAGAAATGATGGGTATAATGCCCATAATTTTTGTAGATAGAGCATGCCTGATTGGTCCAAAATGCTTTGTCTTTTCCTTTGGTGGCAAGTTTCTTTTTTCGGGAATGTGGTATCGCGATGTCTGCCTGAGAGCCAAGGAACAGTTTAGTTCATCCAACTCTAGTCAGATATGGGTAGGGTGTCCTACTACGTCACATATGGAGCAACCAGGTGGTTCCATTTGTGTGGAGGGAGTCTCCACCCTCTTTCCTCCCTCGGTTTTCTTAGCGATTATCATAAGTTTTTCAATGGGAATTTCCTTTGCAGGGATGTTTTCAATGTTTTCTGGAATGGGTGGTGCCTCCTTTGGACTGAGGGGCTTTAACCCTGTGGCAGTGATGTGCGTGGCTCCCATCCTAGTAGGGGGAATGAGGTACCAAACTTGTATTGCAAAATATATGTTTGTTAACACCACTGTGGCCAAGACCTGCTGGGATATGAAACCAGTTGGGGGGTAGAGGAAAGGGGTTTGGGAAGCGGCGTAGGCTAGAGAGGCTGTCGTGGCTGAGGAATCGGTGTCATTACTACCATGTCCATTTTATAACTAGCTTTAGCTCTTGATGTTGACATCATGCACACTAGAGCTCCTATGACATTCAGTGATGGATTAGGTATTACAGGTGGATCTCTTAGGAATGATCCTAGGATGACAACAATTTGAACTGGCTGGGGCCATATTCTTGGTACCGTGAAAGTGCATCTGTGAATGTATCTACATAGGGTATAATGACATCAGTATTTGTTAGGGACCTATTTTTGCTATGCATAAATTGGTCAACTATAATTATGCAGTCTTCATGGGGGAAAATCATAGTTCAAAAGGCGGAGGACGCGATGGATGACATGGCATACATATAAATCCGACCAAGGAGTATATTGTACTCAAAAAGGGCATCTAAGACTTCAATGTCTATAAGTACCATCTTTTCAGCTAAGCAGAATGGGACATTTTGGTAGAGACCGATGGGGATTGAAGGGCGACCATCATATGCTCTAAGCATGATGTCTGATGGCTTTAGCTTAGGAGACCCTAACTTCTGCCAAAATTTCTTTGACATGATGCATGTGGATTCACCCTTGTCAATGACACATTAGTGTATGCTAATGTTTTGGACCAAAACTGGTATCTGAAAGGTGACTATTGAAGGAAGCCTAGGGGGGCTTTTCCTAAATCAAAAGCCATTAAGCATGTATTGGTAGGGTCGATAGCACCTAATGCAGAAATCAAGGATTTATGTTGCTTTGGGCATGAATATAATACTTCCAAAGCTGACATGGAAGTGGGAGATTGAGCTAGATCATCCATTATGCTATAGTTATGGGCTGCTTTGGAATAGTTTCTTGTTTTCCTAGTTGGTCCCTTAGCAATTTTGGGCAAAGGTTTGATAGGCATCTTTGACATGGTCAAAGGTGTTGTTGGTGCACTGGTACTAGCCCCTGGTGCATTGTTTTCTAGTGGTGTGTTGTAATTTCAATTCCGTGTATGAAAAAACATTTTCTTGCCAGTCATGTAGATTTTGTGGTTGTTCTTTTCGGAGTCGTCGGGAGTTTGTTGTTGCGTGCTAACTGTCCCTTGATGGGGGAAGGGCTCCTGAATGATTGCTAGTTGCTGGGGGGATCCCCCTTGTCCACGGTTACTCTACAGCTTCTTCATCTTAGGTAGGTCAGGACAGTGGTGAGTGTAATGGTCATACTCACCACAGATCGAACAAGAGTGGTTTGTTCGAATGTGTGGCCTTTTGTTCTACCTTTGGGAGTTTCTTGGCTCCTGGTTTTTATTTCGGTTGGAGTTACTTCTAGCCTGAGATCACGAAGGGTGTTGCTGGTTGTTGTCCCCTGCTTAGGATTTCCTTTAAGCTTATTTTTTTCCTTTTTTAAACTGCGTTAGGAGGATAATTCTCCTGGTTATATGGCTGGCGCAGTTGGTTTTGGGAAGGTTGCAAAAATTTCACCTATGCATTATTCTGCATGGGTGGGTCTCGTGATGGGGATTGCGAATAATGTTTTCCTTGGTTTGTAAATGGCTGTTGGGTGGGAGATCTTCTGTCAGCATGTCTGTCTGTGTAGTGGGTCCCCTAAGCCAGAGGATAGGGTCCTCCATGCTAATGGTGATATGACGACGCCCTATTGGTCAAATTTTGTGGAGGCATGTGATGACTTTGGTAGTCGGGTTGTGGTACATTCTGGGTAGAATCATATGTGTAACCGGGGTTTTGAATGTTACTGCCTAGGTAACTTTAGGTCAATAACCCAATTAAAGTGTCTATAGAGTTCGACGTGCTTGGAAATTCTTTGTAAGTTTGTAGGCGCAGGGTGTTTGGCAGGATATTGTAAATATACCATGACTGCGTATAGATCATCTCGAGCTATTGGGCCTTACTGATGGCCTCCTCTTCGAATATGGGTTTTTGTTGTGCCAAATCCTTCGAAATCTTTGCGGTGAGAGTTTTCAGGAACAAGTCTAATAGAATTCGATCGTCTAGTTTGGATTTACACAAACTACGACGCCACCGCCATTCATGGAGATATTCCGAGATATGGACAATGGCAGTTTGCCTAAAGTGTGCCAGTAATTCCATTCCAGAATCATGGTGGATGGGTAACTGAAATTAGGTCAGGAACATAATGGCGAGGGTGCTAAAGGTTCCATGTGTAGCAGAGGGTTGTTCCACATACCATTTCGCTACTACTTCGGTTACTGTGCATTGAAACAGTCTCTATCGAATAGTATCATCAACGATGTTGTTCAATGAGCACCACAGGTGGAAAGTCATAACATGATTTCCTGGGTCTTTCGCTTGCTTTCCTTCGAACTTTGGAATGTCTGAAGGGAGCTTTGTGGGCATGGGAGGCCATATGGGGTTGTGTGCAATGGGGTCATTTGTAAACTTGGTTAAATCTAGTACATTTAACGAAGCTAGGAAATGTGACTACAAAGTTGTAGCCATTGCGGCTTGTGAAAACACAATGTTTTGGTTAGCAAGAGGGATAGTTTGTGATGTACCCTACTATGTGTTCACCTAGATTCCCGAATGGGTAGCACTCCTCTTCCCTCTAGGGGTTGTGGGAGGAGTGGTGTGCAGTGTGGCCTTGGGAGACCGATTAGGGTTCCCAACTAAATATGCCTCAATAAAGAATGAACCAATAATGGTGGAAATGTTCCATCTTTGATGCCTAAATTGCGAAAGAACCAGAATCCCTCCCGATAATGGGGGGAGGTCCAAAAGATGTCTAGGTCTACGAGGTCCTATTGGGTCTATTTTAGCGTCAGCTAAGTATGGCTTTGGAAATATTTGAGAGGATAAATATTCTAATAAAAGAAAAATTCCAATCACATACATAAAACAAAGCGAAAATAAAATAAATTTTCCCTTTAGATCAATCCTATATGATTAGTCAACCAAAAAATATGTTTTTTGTCTGCTTGCATATGATACTAAAATCCTAGAATACCTATTTGTCCTCTCACACTCAAATGTAACTGGGCCTTGAGAAGATATTGTGCGAGTCCTGGCACAACATCCCGTAAGAGCTGGCGACGCCCCTAGTCAGCTGAAGAAAATCCACCAAGGTAAGGGTATAAGATCTAGTGCTTGTCTGCACAATCACCTATGGGGAAAGGATGCCCTAATTTTTTCCACTAAGTACCACTGTCCCATGTGAGCATTCGATTCTTGGGCTTCTTGGTAGTTCAGCAAATAGTGCCGAGTATCAGCCAGGTTAGGTAGCCCCATCTGATACTGCACTCACTGTGCCTAAGCCTAAAACCCTCTGAATCAGGTCTCTACCGCACTCGAGTTTTATTTTCTATGGGTTCATAGGTGGATTTAAAAGCTCCCTAAACATTCAACTTCTATGTTTCAAGAAGAAGAATGATCAAGGCGACTTATTCGATGCCTACCCCCTTGATCCTAACTTAGACTATAAATTATTTTGTGGCCCATGTGGGGAGAATTTAGTGAGTTTTATTAAGTTAGTTTTAGGTGTGTTTGATTTGCTTAGTGTGTGGGTGTGTGTGAGAAAAAAGTGAACAAGCACATAGTTTGAACATGTGGCTATGTGATGATCCTTTTCAAAATCCCCTATTTAAATTATGTTCTATTGTTCCTTTCTCAAAACAAAAACATATGCGGATATGAGCTGCTTTTTCCTAGTTAATTTATGTGATCAACTACAGTGGGATGATGAGTTGTGGATAGAGAGTGTTCATATGCTCGCCTAGGATCACCAGAGGGTGCAAAGGCATCAGAGATTACTTGCTCTTCTATTGACAATTCGATCCTCGTCCTAAAATCCTACTGCAAAAATTGAGCTAAAATAATAAATTATACGCTAGAAAAGGAATTAGCTAAGCATGTGTGGACTTGAGCCTCTTACTTTCACTAATTCTATAGGTGTTTTGGTACCTAAATTTTAAAAACATAATTTTTTCGGAATTCAAGTTAATTTTCCTCCTACTTAAACTATGTGTTAACTTTTCCCAAAATCAAATTGAAATTAAACTAACACCAAGCCTACAAAAAGCAGCTAAGAGTGAGCTTTATTAAGCTGCAGGGCACCTCAACCAGTGCTAGCAAATTTATTATGGGCTTCCAGAGACCTTTACAAGTAGGGAAAGATGGAATTATTGGAAATAATTCTCATTCTTTTTTTTGCACGCAAAAAGCTAAAATAGGCGCGATGTCTACACGTAGGTCAACTCTGAACACATGCCGCCTATCTGTGAGAAATGCACGCAAATTCCTGCAATGTATTTTTTTGGAGCTCTTCTACTTCAGTCTGTCACTAGGGGTGAGCCATGCAATGAAGGAGACAAAGGGTGTAGTTCTAGCCCAACTCCACAGTAAAGACGAAGGTCTCTGCAAAAAGGCACTACCACATAAACCTGGAAATAAAAGCCAGTGGAGTCGCCAATCTTTTGTTAGTGTGTTTGGTGCACGTATGTACGAAATCACACCAAATTAAGGGGTGTGGTTTTCCCTCTTAAGTTATTGGTCACAGGCATAAAATAGATGGAGTCAAGAAAGTTAGTGGAACATGCTAGAACATAAACATACTAGATAGAGAAATTTCATGCATATTCAAACATAAAAATTAAACTAAAACTAAAACAAATAACAAAAAATCTCTAAATAGAGTCAAACAACTTTAATAATCCAAACGGTGGCACTTACGTCCCCTCTTATTGAGTGCTAGTAGGTATGAGGATGAAACTTTAACCCACTTGCCAAGGGGCCCTTAGAACTAGGGATTCTAAGTCCCGATACAAGGATGTCTTTACTTCCAAGATACCTTGGCCCAAAGTCTCCCTCTCTCTACTTTGGTGGATTGGAGTTGTTGGATGGCCAACAAATGAGTCCCATCTATCTCTGGTCTGGATCACACACTGCTGGTATTTCTTAGGGAAATTATGGCAAGCATAACAATGTGCTCTCCCTTTTTTCATCTCTTGGTGAACTTTTATAGGAGAATTCAAATCCTCCTTGCCTCTCTTGCTACATTGTGGATAGTGACCCAAGAGAGGAGGGCAATTCCATTGTGTGCCACATTTATTCCATTGTGTGCTCCCTTGATGTCGTAAGGAGGCTTGGGTGGTTGTCCTTAGGCGGCTTCAAGTGTGAAATCAATGTCCTGGAGTGTGCCTTGTGGTCCCAGAAAATGACTTCCACCATTCCCAGGATTGCACGCATTTTGGAGAAAAAAGTACACAAAGGCACAGTTATCGAAGACTTGTGCGCGCAAAGGTACATTTGACTAATACTTCTTGTCCACAATTTGATTTTTTCCCAGACCTTAGAGATTTCTAAATACTTTCAAAGTCTCTAATGTCTCTCACCTCTGTAAATCCTTCTGCCAGACATTAAATAATGTCACCTTTTCTTATACAATTTTCCAGTAATAACAGTTAGATTCTATATATATTTTTTAAATATATAATATATAACCACAATTAGTACTAAATAAATTTAAATATGTATATAAAAAGTTATTAAAAAAAATATGAGAAATATACTTTTCTTTCAAATTATGCAAAAAAAAATTATTAATATTTAAAAAATTGAAATTTAATAATTAAAATATTATTTAAATAATATTATAGTTAGAGATATTATTTATACCAAGTATGTTTGGGAAATAATTATATATAGATTTTTAAAGTCTATTAAAAATAAGGAATAATACTAAAGACTAAATAGTTTCTAATTTTTACTTTTAGTATTATTCCTTATATTTGGGTTTTTTAATGTTGTAATTTTGATTTTATTATATTTTTTTAATGTTCATTTTTATTAAATACTAATTTTTTTATTTTTTTACTATTGACATTAATAGTTTTCACTTTTAGCATTATTTCTTATATTTTATTTTTTTATATTATAATTTTGATTTCATTATATTAGTTTTTACTCTTAGTATTATTTCTTATATTTTATTTTTTTATATTATAATTTTGATTTTATTATATTTCTTTTAGGGATCATTTTTATTATAGTAATTTTTAAATTTTAGATTATTTTGATAGATATTATTTTAATTTAGACATAAAATTAATTATAATATAAAAAGTATTTTTATTTCGATAAGTATTTTACAATTCAGTATAACAATAATGTTATAAAATATTATGAATATTGTTATATAATGTAATGTTATGTTGAATTGGTAAACATTAAATTTTAAGATAATAAATAATAATTATATATATATATATATATATATATATATATATATATATATATATATATATAAAAGTTTGAGTTAGTCATTTGATGTTTTATTGATAGTGATTTACAAGTTCATGGTATTACATGACTCATGGTATTTGTTATGATTAAACCTGTTTAAAATATTGAGAAAATCCATCATAAAATGAAAAAGTACCATCTTAGATCCATTTTAAATCTTAACTTAATCCTTCTCAATGCTTAATGAGTCACATTTACAATAAACCTGATCTATACTAGTTTTTAAATTTAAAAATCTAAACAAATTTTATTATAACAATTAAAAAAAGAAACACATCACTTGAAAATTGAAATAGATTGTATATTATTCTATAATTATATTATTAACTTAGAAATTAAAATGGATTCTAGGTTATTCTACTAGTTTTTAAATTTAAAAATCTAAACAAATTTTATTATAACAATTAGAAAAAGAAACATGTCACTTGAAAATTGAAATAGATTGTATATTATTCTATAATATATATAATTAACTTAGAAATTAAAATGGATTCTACGTTATTCTACTTTTTCTATAGTTATGTAAAATTTGACAAACTGAAATGAATAATATTATGTTTGTTCTGAAACTAACTATATTATACATAATTATATCAATTTTAAAATAAATAAATAAAACATAATTTATAAGTATGATATAATTTTATTAGTTAAAAAAAACATAAATTATAATTATTTATTATTTGTTACATTGTTTATAATTTTTTATTGATTTTTTAACCTTTAGATACTAATAATATAAAAAAAGACAAAATACAAAATATACTAAATACATAATATACTAGTGTAACTATATAAATTAAATTATTGGAAAACGTCAATAGGATCAATTTATTATAAGCATAAAAATACTCACTACATGATACATCTCACATTGCACCAATTAAAACAATCACTTTCTTTGAACCATCTTAAACATAGATTTACCAAGAGCTATAAAGCATCATATAACATACCCCAATATCCTCACATGGAAATGCAAGAATTTATAAAAAATTTATACAAATTACTGATGGGTAACTATCCAAATCACTATTCAAAATTCATCACTAGTCATTAGATACAATGTTCATTCTAGTTCATAGAGTAACTTTAGTAGAGGAATTGTAAGTTGCATAACCATTAACAACCATTCTTGTGGTCTATTAACATAAACTGTATGATGTAACCTTACATCCATTTCATGAATCCTTTAACCAGATTAATTAATCACATACTTAACATTATGAACATCACAACAAGAAAGGAATCAACATCATCAATCTGAGAAAATAATCAATAACATCATTGAACACCGATTCACCCTGGAAACCTCGTAGGGTGAAAACCAACAAACATTTAATTTTGTTATTAAACGCTTGTGAGGGTGTTCACTACTCACTCAATGGCTTATAAGGGATACCATACCTTAACCATTGTTATAAATATTACAAGGAAATATCGTTTAAATACAAATATCTAACTTAAAGTCGTTACAATAATAATGATAGCATTTACCCACTAATCTTCATATCTTCATATCTTGGTGGCATGGTTGTACATACAATGGACCATCTTGTAGCTCACACTCATCTACATGAACCATTAATCATTTACCTGCCACCATGTTAAGAATAATAAATTTCTTTCACAAATCACCATCATTTCCTGCTAATGTTGTCTTCAACATACATTGATGTCAGTATTCATAGAGTATTAATCTACCCATTCACAAATCTATACTAGTGATGCTTCTCCATCTATTTATGTACATTCATGACATGCAAGTAAAATATCATGAAATTCTTCCTTTAATAGCATTGCATATGCACTAGTTATAAACAATCAAATTAACTAATATTTCCCTCGCATAAGCACACATTCTTGCAAGACAAACAACTACAACTACCAAACATTTCTTTAAAAGAAATTGATACATCATTTTAGATATTTGTGCATGAAAATTACATAAAGATAATCAAAATAACTAAGTTACCCTTAAGCTATTACTTTTGGTGCATGTAAGGAAATCTAAAGCATCAAATGTTGTTCCTATGCATGCAAATGCATATAGTTTCCAAAAGAGTCTTCCCAAAGGAATGCTTACCATAACAGAGCATGCAAACACATGTTTTATTTTCTGTAAAGTTAATGCAATAAAGCATACAAATACATGTCTTCTTTTTGAAATATTATACTAAAAATATTTTCGAGTGTAATCTAACACAACATGATATCTTTTCCCACATACAAATATGTATATTCTTTCCAAAAAAAGCTAATACAAATCTTGCATGCATATGCATGATATTATTCCAAAAGGAACTAACATAATAGTTATAATAGCATAAAGTACTCACATATAATTTTTCCTAAAGAAACATGGCCCAATATTTCTTTTGTCTATGCAAAGAACATATCTCTGTAACACAATGACTATTATTTATGCATGCAAGAGCTCATCATAATAACTCTTTTTTAATGTATGCAAAACATATTCCCTTCTTTAGAATTCTACCATCATTTAACTTTTATTTTCATGTAAACAAATACATACTTCTTCTTCAAAAATAAGCTAATATAACCTTGTTTTCTCTATATTTCTACATGCAAGTTTTTCATGCTTCCCTACCAAGAAATTACCATAGATAACTTCTGTTTTGCATAAAAACTAGGCAACACTAACAAGGTTAGCTTAAATTTTAATACAACACTTAAATCAAGAAGTTGACATAATTCATCTAGCCATGTAATCTTTTCAAGAGGTTATTCTTTTCAGGTAAGAACAACATATATAAAGCAACATAAACTTTTCCCAAGAAGCAAGTATTATTTTCACATAAGATTCAACATGATCTTTCTCAAAGAAAATATTATGAGAAACTAACATCGATTCTTCATAACTTCTTTTCCAAGAAAAACTCATTAAATTATCTCCCAACCCATGAAATATCTTCAAGAATTACCCTCTTTAATCTATATTCATTTTCATGAAAATAAATTTGATTTCCTTATCAATTCATACACATGTACAAAATCCCTTTTAGAAAAAGAGCAAGCATATTATTTTTTCTTACATAAGATGCATATATATTCACATATTTCTAAAAGATTAACATAATGGAAATCTTTATCTATAAGCAGTAATATTTTGTTTACTAAGAAAAGTACTGCAGACATCATTATAATGGATTAACATAATGGTAATATTTATCTATAAGCATTAATATATTTTATTTTCTAAGAAAAATAGCATGAGTTCATATGCATAAATTTTCACGAATTATTTTCTTTTCAATAAAATAACTCATTAATTTATCTTCAAACCCATGAAGATTTACAAAAATTAAATTAGTAACTTAACATTTAAACATTTCATCATTTCAAAAACTCATGAGAATATTTGCAAGAATTCAATTAATTAAATCACATACCTCTAACACGCAATGACATCTTATTTTTCATACCATGGATGAATTTCCACTATATATAACCACTGAGATGTAGCAGAATGTATCCCTTTCGTCCGTCAATCCATCTAAATCTAGGTTAGCCTTAGGTACAAGCTTATTGCATTCTTTAGGAAGGAATTAGTTACACACATTGTTCAATATGACATAGTTTTGAAATCATTTGAAAACAAGCACTAGTTTGTAGTTGAATAGTGCAGATATTGGGATAGTTACATCTCTCTACCCACTTCATCAAACTCTGCCCAATACCGCTATTGATTATTTTTTGTAAATTCCCCATTAAATGATAATTTTAACCTTGAATTAATCCCACTCCAGCGAAACCACTTCATCATTCTTGTTTCTTCATCATGAACAACACAAGATAGTTTTTATTTTCTGGATCCACCCTCCAATACACATAAGGCCTACTAATTAACCGAAAAACATTCATCCTCCCAAATAAACACTTCTTGGGAAGAAACGATTGGTTTTTTCTTGCCAATTTGCATTGTTCTTTTACTGAAAAAAAATCTTCTCTAAAATTGTTCTACCATAATTATTGCTTGTCAGTTTTGGCCCTTTTCTTTGGCAAGATCCGAATGGGATATTTTTGCGCTTCCTTAACAACTTCTTTATTTCTAACTAATTTTAATTAAATTATAAATATAAATCACTATTTTTATTAATGCCAAATGGTTCAGTATTTTAGTACAATTTCATCCCTCATTCCAAAGACACAAATCTATCGCAATGAGGAGGCAGTTACCAAAAATCCGTTTATATTTTAAAAAATTCTTGATGGAAATGGTTTCATTAATAATAAAATAATAATATTAGTTTTATGAACATCATGAGTAATTATGTGGTTCTAGTGTTGTTACATACTCCCCCACTTGAATAGAACATTGTCCCTAGTCTTCTTATCTTGCCAGAAAATTTAACTTTTACTTGTGATATAACAATATAAAAAATCCAAAAAAGGGGTCCTTCCCCTTCACAATGAAACACTTTCATTTCCATAAATACCATTAAATGAAACAATAATGTTTTCATCAATAGTCATAAGAATTTATATCTACAAGATATGCAAGTTCTATTTTCCATCACATAAGACATTATTAAAATTCATAGAAACAAAACAAAATATGTATAGAAACTTACCATTACTTACCAATTACTATTGGAATTCATGGTTACTTTTACACTTGACAACCCATCATCAATCCATGGCAAACACCCTCTAAATTACGACTAACAAATCCAACACAATCATATCATTCACTACATTTTCAATGAAATAATATACTTTTAAATGGCATTCAATTGTGAAATATCAATTTATATTTTAACCATAGTAATTACACAAGTACCGACAGAGAACCAACCGTCCAATCATAAAAATTATAAATCACTACACCACAAGCAGATGATTTTAGCTCCCACTAAAGAGATCCACCGTACTTCTAAAAGTACTCAGAAGAGGACCTAGCTCTCTAGTCATACAAATGGTCAATCAATGCACCAACTGCACATTTTCCTAGCCCCTGCTAAGACATTCAAAAGATTAGTAATACAATAAAGGAACTTATACTTTCAATAATTCATTTCCGAGTGCTAGGCTCCTTTCCTCTCAATATTTACATAAGATATTTACACAATAATAATTTAAAAAATCATTTTAATACAACACATAATTGATTACTTAACTTTTTTTGCTATGAGAACCATAATGATAAAAATAAAATCTCCTCCCAACCCATGGGAATTTGTTTACACAACCAAATCGATTAATTTTCACATCTAGACAGAGTTTTCTTTGAGACCATACCAGGGCCATTCTGGAATTCCACTTGAAAACCAACTCAAGAATTCCAATGACAACACAAGTTCCAATATATGATTCCTCCTGGAAACATCCTGCCTATTTCTCTGATGACATCCCATCTATGAGGAATTTTGAGCCTCCTCCAAGAGGCTCCAAAATCAATAGAGTTACCTCAGGTTTTTCCCTCTTCGCCATCTTGGCAAAATATTTTCCATTACTGAGATCATCTATCTCTAGGGAGAGAAAATTCGGGTAGGAAAGTGCCATCAACCCCTCTGGGTAGGAAACCACCATCAACCCAAGGCTTCTGGGTTTCCACAACTCTCCAAAACTTTCTAAAATGTTAAATTTATCTTTTAGCATTCATTCCCACATTAATTTACATAATGAAACATATGAAAATTATACATAAGGAAAAAGAAGCTTTGTGTACACCATACATCATACTTGGCCCTCAACACGGGTCCAATGATATCTATATTTATAGGGAACAGGACTAATATACATGTCATGCACATCATAACATTATATTTTATCATTTACGGTTGCAATTCACATTGCAATGTTTTACTTTCACACGTTTTCTTGTTGCGATTAATCTATCCATGCTTAATATCATCAACAACACTAGTCATAAATATGCATTACCCGATGCAATGAGTGCTAAATGGACTATTCAAAAATCATGAGAAATTAGTCAGTTACGACTACCTCTCATGGAAATGGTCATAGATGAATGACTAAATTAACGCAGTTGAATCCTAAAAATGATATCTAACATAAATATGCATTGTTTAAAAAAGTATTCAATTTCACAGTTATTTTCATTTGCTGCATACAATATTTTCATGCATAAAAATATATAAAAATATTAATTAATGTGTGTTTCAATAATGGTTAGGGTAACATTCTAAACATTTCCAATTCCCACAGTGTTCTGTTACCAACAAACTGACACATGAAGTAATTACCATAATCACTTGTTCACAATTTTCAATAAGATTTAATCATAATCAATTCATGCATATAAGTTTTATTAGTTAGTCATGCATCACTTATCAATGCTACTAATAATATTAATGTAGCCATGACATAACTCATTGAACAAGTAGTCATTATATTCAAGTCTCACTACTCAACTCATTATGTATTTTTAACATCTAAAAGGATTCATTCAGTTTCATTTTAAAACACTCTATCATCCTCTTCAAGGACTTTCCCCATATTTTTCATTCCTGCATTAGTTTCAAACATCATCTATATACACATTCATATTTTTAAAGTAGTGCATGGTAACTTTAGTTATGTTCATTAAATCTATGAGTAATCTATCATATACGCAAATGTTAATAGTCAACTCTCACTTTCACTAGTGAGTACTCAGGTTGTTCAGAAGTGAAACAAAGTTTTTTATTATCTTTTATCCTCTACATGATTCCAATGTTATAAAAATTGTTTTACAGGAGAATTTATTACTTATTACTCTTCAATGTAGTTATAAATGGAACCACACATCTCATGTCAAAAGTAGACTATGGCAATATCAATCAATATCTAGATTGATAGAATCATACTTTAACTGATGTCCATTGGTAGCATACCTCAATTTCTTTTCACTTAACAAATCCCAAAGGTGCTAGTGCTACAACCTTTAGCTCTAATACCACTTGTAACATACCCCAATATCATCACATGGAAATGCAAGGAGTTAGAAGATTTTTTATACAAATTACCCATGGGTAACTATCCAAATCACTATTCAAGATTCATCAGTACTAATTAGATATAATGTTCATTAGTTCATAGAGTAACTTTAGTAGAGGAATAATAAGTTGCATAACCATTAACAACCATTCGTGTCATCTATTAACATAAATGGTATGATGTAACCTTAAATCCATTTCATGATCCTTTAACCATATTAATTAATCACATACTTGAAATTATGAACATCACAACAAGCAAGGAATCAACATCATCAATCTAACACAATAATCAATAACATCATTGAACATTGATATGTCCTGGAATTTCCGTAGTGTGAAAACCAACAAACATTTAATTTTATTATTAAATTCTCGTGAGGGTGTTCACCCCTCACTCAATGGATTATAAGGGAGACCATCCCTTAACCATTGTGAAAATGTGAAGTTGGGTTACACTTTTAGCCCTTTTTTGAGAAAAAACTTTCATTTTTTTCGGTTCTTCAACTTTCTGCAAACTATAACAATTTTTCTGTTTAGAATTTCATTTTGCGATAAAAAAAAAGTTGTCAAAAAATTTGTTAGCTTTCTATTACTTAGTTTTTGGAATTTTTTTATGCACATTTGATATGTCAACTTAGCATTTCTTTGAGTATGTTTTTTAACGATCAAAGGATTCATAAGAAGTCATGTTAATATGCAATGTTGTATTCTTTGAAAATTTATGTTTTTGAGAAAACAAAATGTGTTAGAACAATCTAGATAGAGTCTACTTCGATTTCGTCATATTTACAAAGCCAATGGATGCATATCATAATTACTAGAATTTTTTGAATAGGTCCAATATGAAAAAATTGCATATTTTGAGTACATTTTGCGACACAATAAATTTCTTAACATATAAGTTATAACCTAAAAATATAAAAGCTACCCATTAGAGACGATGGACCACTGTAATGCCCCATAATTTTTTCAATTGTTTTACAATGTACTTTGGGAGATACAGAATTTTGATTTCACTGAATCACAATGACCCTCAGAAATTGTTTGCACCCATTTTATTACACAATTAATTAAAATTAGTAAATATTTATGAAATTCCATAAAAGTTATATTTCCTGAAAGTAGATTCAATTATGAGAATACTTGTCTTGGTTTCGACAATTAATTTAGAATGTTTCATGGAGTTTAATCAGTCCAAATTTGCAGAAACATATTCAGAGCTTGGATCTGCGTAACTGGTGACACGTTAGTTTGGCCAAACTTTGAAAAAAAGTTCAGCTGAACAATTTTTTGCGCAAACAGGTCGTTGAGTCTCATGCCTTAATATTTCAGCTAAACTTTTTTTCAAAGTTCGGCTGAACTTTTGCCTTATTTTCCGTCGGTCAGAAAATTTCGTGGAGCCCCTCCAAAAAAACATTTTGCGGCAATATAAATTGCCGTGAAATCATTCATAAGTTTCGCACATTTCGCACATTTGGTCTAATTTTACAAAGGTCTTGGTTTGGGTTTAAAGAATTTTCTTGGAGATTTGGGTTTAATGACATTTCTTGGAGGCGGTCTAATTTTACAAAGAATTGTTTTGGGTTTAAGGACTTTTCTTGGAAGACATTTATTGGAGGTGGTCTGATTTTGTAAAGAATTTTTTTGGGTTTAGGGAATTTTCTTGGATGTACACTCAAAGGACATTTCTTGGAGGTATGTGATACAATTTTTGGATGTTTTTTGTTCTTCATTTTTTTTGAAAGTATATATTTGGGCTTAATTTTGAATTCTTGGAGGCAGTCTGATTTTGCAAAGAATAGTTTTGGCTCTAAAGACTTTTCTTGGATGACATTTCTTGGAGGCAGTTTGATTTTGCAAAGAATTGTTTTGGGTTTAAGGAATTTTCTAGGACGTACATTCAAAGGACATTTCTTGGATGTATGTAATGCTTTTTTTTGGATATTTTTTGTGCTTCGTTTTTTTTGAAAGTATGGATTTTGGCTTAATTTCGAAAAGACATTTTCTGGAAGTATTTTTTGAAGTATATTTTAAAGTGACGTTTTTTTTTAAGTTGGAGGCATTTTTTGAAGTGACATTTTTTTAGAGTATGTGTTTTGAGTTGAAGTTAATCTTTTGAGCTTCGTTTCATTTTTATAAGACATTTTTTTCTCGGATTTTTTAAAGTAACTATTTTGGATTGGAATCTGTATTTTTTGCTAAAATTTTAAAATGAGTTTTTTTCAAATTAAATCTTTTGTGACGCTTTTTCTAATTGAGTTATTGTCTAAATTTTTGAAGGAAATTTTTTGAACTTCATACTCTATTATCATGGGAAATCAAAGGAAATGTGCAAGAAAATATCATCAAAAAAGAGACCCTGAGGAACGTAGAGAAGAGATGAGACAATCTTGCAAAAGAAAGATAGAAGCAGTCTCAAATATTGAAGGGGAAAATCAAACTCAATTAGAAATTGAAGCAGGTATGTAAATGTAAATATTATGATCTATTGATATATTTAAAATTTTCCTAGTGTAAAATGTGAAGGTTAATTTTTATTTGATGAACTAGTTTGAAAAATATTTTGCAATGTAAACAGAGAGAGATATTCCTCAAAACATTGATGATGAGATACAAAATTTTGAAAGAGAAAGTGAAAGAGATATTGAACCAATGATTAAAGATGGTGAAAATATTGAAAGAAATTCAAGTGAAGAAATTGAATCACAAGGTGTGTCTATATATATATATATATATATATATATTGAACACATGCACGCATTATTGAAATTATACATATATTTATTAATTTAGTTATTTATTAAATATGTAAACTTATTATGTACTATTTATTCAAATATGTACAGATGAAATTAGTGTCGATGATGAGATGTTAGAAAATGTTGACACTCACACATATGGAGATAAAAAACCTAACCATTATATATCATATTGTGTTAACCGCATTTTTGAAACGTATTTCATAAAGGAGCAGGTGACAGTTTAAGCTCAAATGTTTAAAGGTCTCCTATCATTAAGGAAATTAAAAGAAGCTATGACACTACTGCGTGTCCGAAAATCAACCAAAGATAAAAAAAATGAAGGAAAATGTGATACAAAATATAAGTAGTGCTATAAATTCAATTAGGAGATCTGGATAGAAAAATGTTTCAATTGTACATAGAGGAATACATATGGCAATGGTTTCATCAAGTACTAAAGAGAATCGTTTGGTAACATCTATGGCACGAGCATTAGGAACATCGCAAAAAACTTTGCACAAACATCGGAGATTTCGGCTGCAAATAGATGTAAATGATGAACTTGCTTGTTGGAGAGCTATTTGTAGGCAACCATACAAATATAGACTTGGAGAAAATGTTAAAAAAATAATATATGAATATTGGAATAAAAAATCGCGTGCTTCACTAACTGTAAAGCATGTGATGCGAAGAAGAATAACATGAAATCAGTATGAAGAACATGAAAAATATTTCTTGGAAACCACTCAGATAGAGTTATTCAACAAGTTCAAAGAAGAGAATCATGAAATTCATGTTTCAATCAGTGCTTTTGTTCAACAAAAACCATGGTATGTAAAACCTATCACTGTATGCGACACTTGTTGTTGTTTTTATCATGTGGAATTTGAGTTATATTATGACACATTCCTTGATTTTGGTAGAACATTATGGAAGGATTCACCTCCTCCTTCGACTATCCATGATTTCATATCTCAAATTCTATGTGAAAGAGAAAGCGATGAACTATTTTACAAAAAGAAATGTGTTGGTGGTAAAAAATGCGATGATTGTGGAAATTTGACTAAATTTCAAAACAAATATCATACTGATATAAATGATCAATCATTCTCCAACATGAAAGTGAAATGGAACAGATATGAATATATCCATACATCGATTCAAGGTGAAAATAGTGTTAAAAGAAGTGAATTACGAGAAGATGAAATTTTTGTGATAGAATTTTTGAGAAAGTTTGAGGCAGAAATTTACAAATACACCAATCATTCCCATAGAGCTCGATGGCAAGACTTGTAATTCAAAAATCTCGTGAATTTTTTCCACTAGGGACCATTTTGTCAGTGATTGATTTTGCAGAAAACTACACATTTGTTCCACAAAAAGAAATTCAAAGTGATTACTATCATTCTAACCAAGTCTCCATGCTCGTCCATATTCTATATAGACATGCTCAATAAAACGTCGATCATATAGAAAGCATGAGTGAAAATTGACATATCATTAAAGAATATCACTTTTATATGAGTGACGATTATAAACATGATACATATTTTGTACAACATTGTTTTGGAAAAATTTATGATTCCTCAAAAAATCATGGAATAACATTCAATGAAAATTGGATATGGTTAGAGGGATGCGCAGTTCAATTCAAATCTACACGATCATTCTTTTGGTTGTGTTGTCTTCATAAGAAAACATGCATTAAACATTATTGGAATTTCTTTGGGACTGGCCATGGAAAAGGAGAACATGATGGTGCAGGGGCATCAATAAAATGAGCACCTCGAAGATATCAAATGAACCCCTCTGCAAGCCGACTTGTGGATGCGAAAGAATTTTTCAACGGTGCATCGCTACTCTAAGCCATGCGACTAACCCATCAAGGGAAGTGCAAAGGTATATTCAATTTAATTTTTATTGGAAATATAATTTGATCATGCAATGAATATCTTTGATTGTATTTTGATATCATATTTACATTCTTCTTTGAATTTTCCATATAAACGTTTTTCTGGCATATTGGGATCGAAGACGTAGATAGATCAATTGGAAATGATGTTGAAACAATAAAAGGGACTTGAAAATTGCATTCAATTAAAAAAAAGTCATCCAGAAATGTGTTTGCATTAGATAAAAGAAAATATTCTTGTTTTTGTCATGTTTGCATAGACAACACAAAATCGAATGACGTTTGTGAAAACAATATGTATGTAAATGATTGGAAACATATAGAGCTAAATACAAAGGGAAAAATGTCTGTTGTAATGTTTGAAGAAATGCAATCAGAGGAAACTACAATATCATCTTATGGTGATCGAGTTTCTAATCTTGTTAGAGAAGGTAAAATTTGATTTGCTTTCTAGTGATTTAAATATCTAGAAATAAATTTAAATATGTATACTTTTTTAAGTTTGTTTTATTGTGCAGGAGATGATTTTGTTGTATTTGCACCTATTGACAACGATGAAAATTTGAATTATTATTTGATTTATTGCACTAAACGAAAAATGAAATTATTAGAAAACTATAATGATCACGGATTTCAATATGAAAGAGGATCTATTATACTAAAAGGTTATTTTTTCAAACAAACTAATCAAAGTGGGGATTTTGTTTACTTTGAAGACTATGAACCTGATTTCATAAGTTGTCAATATATTCACTTGGTGTGTGCAGCACACATAAAGCTCATAGAGGTTCAATCAAAGAAAAAACGAAAATTAAGAAATGGAAAATGTCAAAATCCGATCATGAACGGATTAGTGATGACATTCCATTGGAATTTTTTTGATTGAATTTCCCAACCATTTATTCTCTTTGGATTAAATATGTTTTATAACTTCTGGTACTCAACTAAAAATTGAGCTGCTTATGGTATTTGTGCAAGTGTTTAAACATGTACAAATTGTTTTGGTACATGCACGTGCTCTAGTATCAACTAAAAGTAGCTTTTCTATACATGTGCATTGATGAAAAATGTTACATGTATTGGATATATATATGTATGTGTGTGTGTGTTTGTGTGTGTGTGTTCTAGAATGCAATTAATTGTTCAAGTAGTTTTACTATGTGCATTGATGAAAAATGATTCACGTACTCAATATATATGTTCTAGAATGCAATTAAATGGAACTAGTTTTTCTATGTGCATTGATGAAAAATGTTGCACGTACTGGATACATACATGAACTGAATACATGTCCAGTTTCTAGATCAGAACATTTAACATTATATCAAAACATTCAACATTTAACATTAAATCAAAATTAAATGGATTTACATATAAATACTTCTTTACTTTTTTTGATTAAATTAAAACAATACTTCACATGGGAGTCTTCCATAGGCCAAATGTAGATTGAAACCATCCAAAAATTAGAAAATGGCACTTGAAAAGGGGTCTAAATAAAAAAATAGAAAAGGGGCTGACCATAACCTGGAAACCAACCCAAAAGAAGCTACCCAATATTGGGAAACCAACCCAAAATAAGCTGCACAATATTGGGAAACCAGCAGACATAGAGTGTTCAGAAGCACAGTGATTGCAAAACATGACAAAAGTTCAAAAAAGCTAAAGAGGACCTGACATCAGGCTAGCTATTGATGTGTGTAGGAGGATTATCCTCCACAAGTAGACAACTGTAGTCCTCTGGATCATCATCTGCTCCCTTTGAGTGCTGAGAGGAGCTCTCCGAAGTGGAAGAGGAGCTAGAGCCATCTTTGAGCTTTTCCTCCACACAGGCCAAGCTATCGCTACTTGCGCCATCGCTGCTAGAGCTCGTCAAGCCGAATTTGACTAGAAGAGCTACTGACTTCCTGGTGTCTTGGGGCTGATGGGTTGGGATGGTGGAATTTCTCCGCCGCTTCTTAAAACTAGAGGCACCTTCATCTTGCGGCTTCTCCTAAAAAAAGATAGAAATGGTCGTCATAATTCGAGGTCTGACCATAGCGCTGGTGAAGTGAAATTGTGTGACACTGCTTTCTGGAGGAGGGTGTTTGCTTGTGTCATGGATTGAAAGAGGCGGGCGAGAACCAACACTCCTAGCCCCTCCACCCCTACCCCCATCTCCCCTTCTACAATGCATCCAATGTCTATGCATGGGAGTCTTCCATAGGCCAAATGTAGATTGAAATCATCCAAAACTTAGATCAAAACATTTAACGTGATTATATCAAAACATTTAAAAAATTTAACATTAAATCAAAATTAAAGGGATTTACATTTAAAACATTTAACATTAAATCAAAATTAAAGGGATTTACATTTAAAAAATTTAACATTAAATCAAAATTAAAGGGATTTACATTAAATGTAGATTAAAATGGTAGATCCAAAACTTAGTTTTAAAAACTTTTTGATTATATCACAACATTACTTCACATGATTAGTGTACTTCAACCATCCAAAACTTGGGTTTTAAGAACTTTTTTATTATATCACAACATTACTTGACATGCCATCCAATTGTAGTTCAACTATTCAATAAAAACATTTAATATTATATCACATGTGCCAAATGTAGATTGAAACCATCCAAAAATTAAGTTTTAAAAACTTTTTGATTATATATCATGCAACATTACTTCACATGCCATGCCAATTATAGTTCAACTATCCAATAAAAACATTTAACATTATATCACATGTGCCAAATGTAGATTGAAATAATCCAAAACTTAAGTTTTAAAAACTTTTTTATTATATATCGTGCAACATTAAAACATTAAACATTTAACATTAAATATCACATGCCAAATGTAGATTGAAACCATCCAAAACTTGTGTTTTAAAAACTTTTTGATTATATCATACATAACATTACTTCACATTCCATGCCAATTATAGTTCAACTATCCAATAAAAACATTTAACATTATATCACATGCCAAATGTAGATTGAAACCATCCAAAACTTAACTTTTAATTTAACAAAAGATTATAGATCACAACATTACTTCACATGCCAAATGTACTTCAAGCATCCAAAACTTAAATTTTAAAAACAAAAAAAATTGTAACACATCATTACATAACATGCCAAATGTTGTTCAGAAGAAAAACAAAACTTAAATTTAAAAAAAAAAAACAAATTATAACACATCATTACATAACATGCCAAATGTAGTTCAGAAGAAAAACATTAATTTATAGATGATAACATTACTAGTAGTTCAATTATCCAAAACTTAAAAGTTTTAAAAACCAAACAAATTATATAACAACATTACTTCACATTCACATGCCAAAAGTACTAAAACCATCCAAAACTTAACTTTTTGGAACAAAACAAATTATATTAACATTGTAATAAAATATGTCCAAAAATTGTAGATCTCATAAAATATGACCAAAAATTGTAGATCTCACAAGTATCAAACTGTATCAAGTTATATATATATATATGACAGTGCATCTAGATAATATATAAAAAAAGTAAATTTAAGACTATCTAAATCTTGAAATCAAATCTACAAATCATGTCCATCAAATAGAGATGGATGTAGCGTCTTTCCTATCAGGGTCTCAATCCGCGCACTATCATGCGAAGCATGGGAAACCTGTACACAATGCACATGTACTTGAACATTAAAATTTGATGTTTTAAAAATGAGTGAGAATATATATAGAACTTCATGTAAAAAATAAAATATAAAAAAAAATCATGCAATACCTCATGAGGTTCCCTCTCCATTTGTTCACCTGCTACAAGTCCCCCCCCATGGGAACATCTGCAACTGTAAACTGTACAATATACATGTACAGTTATATATATATATATATATAGATATTAAAAAATTTCAAATTAAAATGCACGTGTACATATATAAACTTATTTTCAATAATATTAAAAAAAAAGTTAGACAACTTGTTAAAATGGTTGAAATGGTGTGGATGTTCCTATCTTCGTCGCTAGAGTCCGTGGATTAAAGAAATCTTCTATAGGAACCTAAAATTCAAAATTTTAAAAGTATAAAATAACTCAAGATCAAGATCTCAATTTATTAAATAAACAACAATTTATAAATTATAACTAAATTAAAAACAACACACACACACACACACACACACACACACATAAGTGAAAAATTGAATACTTCTGCAGGTGAATTTGGGACATCTCCTAAGAGAGGCTCCAAATGAAAATCTCCAAGAACCTAAAATTCAAAAAATTTAAAATAACTCAAGATATAGATATATATATCTCAATTTTTAATGGAACTTTTTGAGGTGGAATATATATATATATATATATATATATATATATAACTATATAACTTAAACATAAATTTTAAAAGTGAAAAAGTGTCCATACTTGTTGTGGATGTGGCACATCTCCTAAGGAATTAGAAGGTACATCTCCCAAGGAAGAATAAGGTACCTTCATCCCAAAAACATTGGATGGAATCGAAATCTGTTAAAACATTTTATCATTATATATACATACATGTACATGTGTGCACAATTATTTATTTTAAAAATATCACTTAAAAAACACTAACATTTGCCAACATATCTTTATAGTGAGAACCATCTGCATTGTTTGAACTAGAGGTCCTGAACGTGATATTAACATCTTCGTCACTCATCATGCGTGACAAATGCAAATGGTGTTTTAACATATAATGATACATTTTTGTTAGATTAATGTACATACAAATAAATGTATACATGTACATACACATATATTTATTACAAATTGTACACATGTATACATGTTAAAACAATTGAACCTTGAGGTAATTAACACATACCATTCTCATGCCCTCTTCCTCATGAAGAATTTGGTCTTGAAAACCATTGCGAAAATTCTTTTCATATATTCAAAGATCTTCAAAATTCATGTTGTCAATCTCTTCATCTTTACAATACAAAAAATTGGCATGTGCATTTTCACGTGCTCTTTGTCGATTTAAACAAACATCGATTCCACCCAATCTACTATAAACATTGTCAATCATGACATCCCTTGCTTCTCGACTTATTTGAGAAGTCGCATCCATCTCTGACTGCAGAGTTTCGACCTGAAAAGGTAGAATCACCAATGGTGGCTCAGGGTGAGGCAACTCCACATCTCGCTTAATGCCCTTACGGTCATATAATCGACCTTTCCCCAGACCAAAAAATTCTGACGGAAGGTCATTGTAGTTGGGTTTCATATTCAAAAAAAATTATGCGTAAAACAATTGTGCAAAATAAACAAGAACCTCGTCGTTCCATGGGAGCCTTCCAAAGATAGCAAGGTTCCTATCATACAAATAGTGAGCTATATTTGGGTGCTTGAAATATTGCACCTTCAACATTTTTCTTTTTGGCCGTTCCTTGAAATTAAACATTGAATTTGCCATATATTTTGTAACTCTTTGTTTTACATCCTCCCATTTATCGGGACCCATTAATGTTTCCTTTCTCTTTCTCATCACTTCTACAAATGTATCAGTCGTTAGCCCAAGATTTTTGTACACGTTTACAATTTCGCCCAATGAATGTGTAACTATTTCAAGGCTTTGTAAACTCTCAGCAGGTAGAGTCAAAGCCATGAAATCTCTCCGCAATTTTTCATGAAGTTGACATCTTTGTAAGGTACATTGTGCCATGTTTCTTTTCCATGGTATATCAGGAATGTCGGCCGGATAAGTTGTGGTGGGTAGAAAACCTTCTTCTTGAATGTAGTGTTCTGCCCTGCATCTATTTAGACCAATATTTGGAACATTTTCAGCCTCTGCATCAATATATATATATAATTTTTTCTATTAGAAAAAACACATGTAAAAAAATTTATACAAATTCAATGAAAAAAATATTGAAATTGATGGCAACCTCGACGTGGTTGGTTAGCATCTTCTCCACCTTGTAACTGTTGAGACCCAGAACGACCTTGCTGAGAAGCAGACCCAGAACGACCCTGCTAAGAACCAGCACCACCAACCATTGATTGGCCTCCGGGGGAATAAATATCACCACCTTCACGCAACCTGCTACCACTCATTGATGGCCCTCTAAGGGGATTTGAACTACCACCAACCTCTCGAGACAAGAGAGAAGCTTCATAAAAAAATACAAATTTATAATCAATTGAAAAATACATTCATGTGTACATATAAATACATGTACATATTCATTGATTAAATTGCATGAACCATACCACGACTGGCTGAACTGTGGGCATGCTTCATGGATGGAGTAGAGACCCTTCTCCCCTTAGCTCCTAAAAAATAAAAAATGAAACTTATTAACAACTAATTTAACTCACAAAGTTAATAAAAAATCAATTCCATATGTACACACATGTATGGAGGTTTAAGATTATATTTAAATACCATGAACATCCCCTGATCCTTGATCCCCCATATGAGATTCTGTTGATCTTCATCGTTCATCCTCCATGATATATATATCTATTGGTGGACATTTACAAAAAATAAATTTAAGAAAATTAATGTAATTTAGTGTAAGAAAATTATGTAGAACACAACTTTCAAAGCACTAATTGACATGTGAAACTCAATTTAAGCAAAAAAAAAATTATAAAAATAATAACTTCACCAAATTGCGCTTTACATGGTGGGAGCACACTTGGTATAAAATTGAAAAAAAACACATGGTCATTAAAAAATAAGTGAAACTACATTTAAACAAACTCCATTTAAACAAAAATTTTTTGAAGTCCCCACATTTTAATTTTATAAAAATGTGAATTTCACCACTTGTAGCAAATGTGAAGCTCACCAAGTTGTGCTTTACATGGTGTGGTGGGAGCACACTTGGTATATAATTGAAAAAATCATATGGTCATTAAAAAAGATACATTTATAAGTACACAACACACACATATCCAAGATATGTTACAATGTCCATCAATAAATTTTGAAGGAGAGCGTCTCAACACTAATTCATCTTTGAGAGTTGAATTTTGAATTTTTGAAGAAGAGCATCTCAAAACCAATTCATCTTTGAGAGATGAATCTTGCATTGGCATTGCTCTGTATAATTCTAATTCATCTTTGATAGATGAATCTTGAATTGGCATTGCCCCCACACAATAAATCAGTAGACATCTTATTCACATTTGTACAACGCCTTATACTAAAAAGTTAAAATTGGATAACAATATTGTTTGCTATTCCATGCAGTTCTTTTAGCCTTTACTTCTTAACTTGGAACACACCATTCATCTGGTTGCACACAAGTTCAAAATTGGTGAAAACTAAAATTCCATTTGATCCATACTCCATCGCTGTTCCGAAGCCTTCTATCAATCCAATATAATATTCCTCATTGTTTGTTGTTCTTCCCGGTATATTCATTTTCCTTTGGACGACTTTGCTAGTTGCAATATTGGAAAGCACATATGTAATCACTACTTTCCCTCGATTGAGATAGCAAGAAACTTCTATGCATAATTTCCATTTTTCAACCATATTTAATGGTTTTCTTATTCCTGAAAAAAAACAAATTCAATAAAAAATAAATTGACATTTATTGTAAATGCATGGGAGAAATGACACAAGATCATGAGGTAAATGACACGTGCATAGTTTGTCTTAAAGTTTGACTTAAAAATTTTATGGTCTAGAATTCACATCTAAAATTAATGGGAGGAAGTCTTTAGTTTGTGGGAGAAATGACAAATGTACATATTTTACCTTAAAGTGGTTTTGTTTTATGGATATTAAAATGAAGAACTTCTATTTGGATCTATTCCAGAGATTGAATATAAGGGAATTTACTAGATATTTCACCTTTCATAAAACACGAGATCCAGAGGCTACCTGGCCCTTTACAGACTCTACCTATAGAACTTTTATAAGTTAAGAAATTTACATTGAAAATTTTACTTGTGAGAAATTTACATTGACAACATATAGAGATTCAACTAGGCTTGTGAAAAGTACAAGTGGACAATGTATAATTCTACTCAGAAGAGTCTTTGGTTTAATGGTTAAGCAAGAAAGAGTCATTACTTTCTCTATCTAGAGTAGAAGTGGAATACATAGTAGTTACTTCTTTTTGAGTGTTTTGGATGAGATGGGCTCTACAAGATATTAAGGTAAATTTCTTTTTGAGCGAGTAGAAGTGGAATACACTTTTTGAGTGTTTTGGATGAACTGGGCTCTAAAATATATTAAGGTAAATATATATATCTATTAAGTGTTTCAATAGAAGTGTAATAATAATTTCAAAAATAAAATATTTTACTTCCTTCAATCACTATTTACATATCATCATAAAGTACCACTTCCTCACACAACAAGTCTTTGAGAAAATAGTGAAGATGGAATACATACCCACAAAGCCTCTTGTTAGAGAAGCATTTGAATATGTGAGAAACAAATTAGGAAAATTTCTTGTAAATTATCTTGTTAGAGAACCATTTAAACATGTGAGAAACAAATTAGGGATAGCTCTTGTAAATTATTGTCACTTATTTGACTTCAAAAGAAGAGCCTATGAAATTGAGTGCAATATCTATGTGGGAGAGTACACAATATCAAAGGGGGAGAATAGATATAAGGAAGGAATAAAAAGAATAACAAAAAGCATATGATTTTGTAAATAATTTTAAGTAGTCAAGAAAGATAACAAAGGACCATCAAAACTGAGTGCAATATCTATGTGGGAGAGTACTCAATATCTAAGGGGGAGAATACAATATAAGGAAGGAATAAAAAGAGTAACAAGAAGCATATGATAGTGTCAATAATTTGAAGTAGTCAAGAAAGATAACAAAGGACCATCATCAAATTCAAATTGAAATATCAAGTAGTCTTCTTCATGAAGAAGAAGCATTAACTAGGTTCATCATTTAAAGGGTTCATTTTTTAATGAAAAAATTTATGAAAAAAATAAGTACATACATGTGCGTATATAATTTATATAAACATATAGATAAATATTCTCAAATGTACACTGTAGTATTATAAATTTTCATATCTAATTAATAGATGTTGAAGATGAGTCTAGGTCATTATTTATTGGCATTATCATAACATTCTCAGAAGCTCCTCTTGAATCTAAAAATGAATATGGAATGAATCATTTTACATTATGATGAATATTGTATTTAAATGACCCCTCCTGACTCTAAAAATGAATATGGAATGAATCATTGTACATTATTATAAATCTTGTATTTAAATCACATTTGATCTATGAATAATATGGAATGACTTATTGTACATTATGATAAATCTTGTATTTAAATGACATTTGATCTATGAATAATATGGAATGAATCATTTTAAATTATGATAAATCTTGTATTTAAATGACATTTGATCTATGAATAAAAAATAAAATGGGATCATATCTTCATATATATATATGTGTGTGTAAGAGAGAAATAAAAAGAAAAGGTAATTCCACCAAGCCTAAAGGAGCATGTCCTAATACATTAAATTATGTTTGGTTTCTAGAAGCATTAATCACGAAGAGTCATGAGATCCACATTTCGACCATACTATTTGCAAGTTAAAGGAGCATGTCCTAATACATTATTATGTTTGGTTTCTAGAAGCATTAATCATGAAGAGTCATGAGATCCACATTTCCAAAATACTCTTTTGCAAGTTGACATTTCCATCATGTTATTTGCAAGTTCTATATGAAGATATGTATTCTAATAACTAATTAGCAAGTTGTGATGTCCTAATACATTATTATGTTTGGTTTCCATCATACTATTTTCAAGTTCTATATGAAGATATGTAGTCTAATAACTATACAGTATAGCCCATATAACATATAACGGCCTTTGACACTATGAGCAAAGAGTCAAAAAATAGGGAGGCTTCCCAAAAGAGTTCCACCTATTCATCAACGTAAGCAACATAATATCGGAAGTGAAACAGTGACACCACTGAACATATGTGAATTTGGAATGATTTCAACTCTTTTTTCAAAGGAGAAAAAACCCTATTTCATATATTGATAACAGTTCATATACAAAATCCTCTTGATATACCCATAACAGGTTATCAAGTATAAAGATAAAAGTCCGCCTCATACAGAAATGCATCCGAAAAAGACAACATGTAGTCACATTACAACAGTAGATCATTCTATTTCAATCATTATTCTTGTAAAAAAAAATTTCCTTCACCCTCGTATGCCTAATTATGGTTGTTTAGCTACAGTTTATCCACACCATGAGCGATTACAACAAATAGTAAAGGTTGCACATTCCAGCGTTGAGGAATTGAGAGAAAGCTCAGTAACAGCATAAGCTTAACAGTGGTGGTAAAATTCCATGCCCAAGTGGAGAATCAGCTAGAGCGGATGAAATTGATGGATCCACAGGAACAGTAACAACTGCAGCAACCGAATGCATATCATACTACAAAAAATTCAACATACACCTTACAGCAAAAGGTAATGAAATTTAAAGCATAATTATGGTCATTTAGCTACAGTCTATCCACACCATGAGTGATTACAAAAAATACTAAAGGTTGCACATTCCAGCGTTGAAGAATCGAGAGAAGGCTCAGTAACGGCATAAGCTTAACAGAGGTGGTAAAATTCCATGCACAAGTGGAGAATCCCGATTGTTCAGATAATAAAATTGGTTCTATTAGAGAGAGGTTGTGTTGATGACCAATAAAACTATGGGGAAGAGGCAAGCTTCACCTTCGTCGTTGCTCCCATTAAGCCCAGCTTCGGTAGAAGTGGGTAGCGGCATTGAGTGGATGGTGTATCCACCCCTAAGTGGTATTACTAGTGATTCCAGAGGAGCTGCTGGTCTAGTGATTTCTAGTCCCGATAGATTATTGGCTGACTGAGGCTAGCAATGAACTTATGGTGGGCACTTAATGAGAATCCATATTGGCTGTGTATGGCAAGGGGGAACCCTCTGACAATGTGACTGGGATATATGGGCTATTGACCAGCTAGCGACATCCTGGGTGTAATAATAACCAAGGAGCTTGACCAAGATAGGAACTTTAGTTTCTCTCCAATTGTCTTAGTGCGTGCCGTAACACACTAAGAATCAGCTAGAGTGGATGAAATTGATGGATCCACAGGAACAACAAGAATTTTTTCACACTGTTTATCAACTAATCGAGATTTTCAGGGATGGTTTTGTTAGCCTGTTGACTGAAGTTGGGTAGACCAAGGATGATCTCAAGCTACCTATTGATGACTAGCTGGTGGCACAGATCAAGGGAAAGACCATTTTCATTACTGAAAGACCATTCTTATCCATCAAAAAACACAAAAACAGATATTCACTAAGACAATGTTCCATAGCTAAAAACGTTTAATTTTACTTAGTTTGCAATCATAAAATAGAGATGAGCCAAATAAACCCAGAATTACATTTCAACTTAATCTAAACTTCCATGCACAAGTGGACAATCAACAACAAAAATAATTCCTACCTAGTGGTTCTCTTGACGTCACTGCAGATAATCACCAAAAGAGTGGAAGCAGCCCCAGACCAGTAGCAGCGCCACAACAATTCAACAAACAGAGCAGAAAGATAAAAACGCATGAAGAAACAGAGAAAAGAAACACATAAAACGCGTGAAGAAACTGAGAAAAGAAACACAGAAAATGCACGAAGAAACAGAGCAAAGAAACACAGACGTGGGAAAACAATGAACTTTGCGGGTGATATATTTATAAGAAATAGTTCAACTGAAATTTTGTTGTCGTTTTTCCCATCTCCGGTGAAAAATCGGTTTGCCCATGTCATTAGTTTGTTGTCAATCTAAATGGAAAAACGAGTTCGGTCGAACTTTCTCATAAATTTCGGCCGAACTTTATCAAAATTTTGGCCGAACTATTGCCGAAAAAAATTCCACCCCCGATTCTCACAAAAGTGTAACCCAACTTCACATTTTAGCCCAATATCGTTTAAATAAAAATATCTAGCTTAAAGCCATTACAATAATTATGATAGCATTTACCCACTAATATTCATATCTTCATATCTTGGTGGCATGGTTGTACCTACAATAGACCATCCTGCAGCTCACACTCATCTGAAGGAACCATTAATCATTTACTTGCGACCATGTTAAGAATAATATAACTTTTTCACAAATCACCATCATTTCCTATGTTCTCTTCAACATACATTGATGTTAGGATTCATAGAGTATTAATCAACCCATTCACAAATCTATACTAGTGATCCTTCTCCATCTATTCATGTAAATTCATGACATGCAAGTAAAGTATCGTGACATGCTTCCTTTAATAGAACTACATATGCACTAGTTATAAACAATCAAATTAACTAATATTTCCCTCACATAAGCACACATTATTGCAAGACAAATAGCTACAACTGCCAAACATTTCTTTAAAATAAACTGATACATCAGTTACAATCTGTGTATGAAAATTACATAAATTTAATCAAAATAACTAATTTACCCTTAAGCTATTACTTTTGGTGCATGTAAAGAAATCTAACACATCAAATATTGTTCATATGCATGCAAATGCATATAGTTTCCAAAAGAGTCTTTCCAAATGAATGCTTAACATAACAGAGAATGCAAACACATGTTTTCTTTTTTGTACAACTAATGCAATCAAGCATACAAATACATGCCTTCTTTTTGAAATATTATACTAACAATATTTTCGAGTGTAGTTTAACACAACATGCTATCTTTTCCCACATAAAAATATGTATATTATTTCCAATGTAAGCTAATACAAATCTTGCATGCATATACATGACATTATTCCAAAACAAACTAACATAATAGTTATAATAGCATAGAGTACTTACATATAATTTTTCCTAAAGAAACATAGCCCAATATTTCTTCTACCTATGCAAATAACATATCTATATAACACAATGGCTATTATTTGTGCATGCAAGAGCTTATCATAATAGCTCTCCTTTAATGTATGCAGAACATATTCCCTTATTTATAATTCTACAATCATTTAGCTATTATTTTCATGTAAAAGAATACAGACTTCTTCTTCAAAAATAAGCTAATATAACCTTGTTTTCTCTATATTTCTACATGCAAGTTTTTCATGCTTCCCTTCCAAGAAATTACCATAGATAACTTATTTTATGCATAAAAACTAGGCAACACTAACACGGTTAGCTTAACTTTTAATAAAACAATTAAATCAAGAAGTTGACATAATTCATCTAGCAATGTAATCTTTTCAAGAGGTTATTCTTTTCAGGTAAGAACAACATATATAAACCAACATAATCTTTTCCCAACAAGCAAGTATTATTTTCACACAAGATTCAATGTGATCTTTCCCAAAGAAAAGATTATGAGAAACTAACATTAGTTATTGATGACTTCTTTTCCAAGAAAAACTCATTAACTTATCTCCCAGCCCATGAAATATCTTCAAGAATTACCCTCTTTAATCTATATTCATTTTCATGAAAAATGAATATCACGACTTTTCAATACCGCATACCCAATATTATATGCGTTGATATGTCATATTTTTGAATTAATTAGTTTGAGATACATTAATTAATAGAGCATAAATATAAATCTTTGATCTATGAATATTATTATGAACATTACAACATATTTTATGGAGCTTAAATCTCTACCATCCACATAATAATTGTTTATAATTAAATTAAAATTAGAAAATACATATTCTAAAATAAATACACCTATCAACATAATTATGCTGGAAGCATTTTCTTTATGAGATTGGGTGGGAAAACATTGTTCACCCCACCCAATCATAAAGCTTCCTTATCGTCTTTCTAACCAATTATATGTTGACATGTGCGTATAGAATATTTAATGTATGGATTTTGAGTTAAAGATGTGACATCAGAAAATTGTGGTGGTTGAAAAAGAGGAGGCATATGGAGGAAGGCATGCGCTAGAATTAGTAAAACTGAAAGGAGAGCCTGCCTAAATTTACTATGTGCATTAATGTGATGTGATGGTACGAAAATTATTCATTTTAACATGTATAGATAGATATTCATTACATAATGCATGTATGTAATGACAGGGACATGGATGGTTCACAAGGCAATTTTGGTGTCACCAACCCAACGAAACTCAACAAACAAGCAGACTTGCACACCCTAATCAAGGTAGAAACATCAACCTTCGGTGTGGGTTTAGTAGAAAGCATGTAACATCAAATTTCCCATTCAAGCATTTATGATAACTCTGTAGTGTTGAAAGCACAGATTCTTTAGACAAGAATTGATATCTAATCACCAAAGTCAAACTTTCCCTTGAACATTGCGTATTGGCCAGACTGCCCTCTGTTTATTTTTTGGAGCTCAAATGAACCTTGTTGGTTTTTTTTCAAAGTTCAAATATTTAAGTTAATATAGTTTAATATGAGATCGAAAAATTTTTCTCTTATTGTGAGATGCTATCATTTAAACGGTGTAAAATTGTTTCTAAATATTATATGAAGCCTTGTTTGTCTTTGTAATTGACTCTCACTTTTTATTTTGTTTTTATACAATTTAAATCAATCAATTTTTTTATAAATATTAATTAATTTACACTTTATAAAGAATATTTAATAATATATATATAATAAGATGTATCATGTATATCTAGCATGTTTTAAAATTGATTTTTTTGGCTAAGAGCTACCCAAAACCTAGAGGCAACACATATGTGGTTTTTTTAATAATAGTAATGAGTCAACTTGCATTCCTAGATAACATTGAGTGAGAGAGGGAAAATTTTTCAGAACTATAAAAAATGATCAGAATCTGGCAATTATTTTCCAAACAATCTATAAATAGTGTTTTTGATGGTGAAAATGGCGATTCTTGCACTATACGTCTATCTTAGATTGCTTGTTATTTCTCGGGTGCCATTAACGGCCTCCGCCACTTTGTTCCAGTGCTTCTGCTTCATATTCCCGTGGTTCAACTCCAGATAATGCTCACCCCAAGCAACGATCAAAGTCAGGCTAGTGGTCTCGCTTCAGATATTGTCCCTCCCCCCGTCTGCTACCACATGATCTCCCCCTGCAGGCTCTCTGATAGGCTAAGGAAGAGTGGGAGAAGGAGGAGGTAGTGATGCAGTAGGATTTCCAAAGGAGGAACCAGGCAGAGGTAGTGGAAAACAAAGACTTATTTTGTTTGATGCACCACCGCCAACACGAGTATTATCGTCGGCGACGATTTCAACCCCGCTTCCTCTGCTGTGGTGGTGGTTCCCACGAGCGTTATTACTCTCGTCCGTTGAGGTTTTAACGTAGAAGGAAAAAAAATGATGATCGGGAAGCTGAAGCTGACTGAAACCATAACTCCAAAATCGACAGGGCACTCTAGAAATCTGCGAGGGTGCTCAAGCAACAATGTCAAGAGAAGAAGATATATACCCATTCATTTTATCTATTTTATTTTACCTCGACTCTACATTATCATTATTTTTTTGTTTTCATCTATCTAATTATATACTTAGCAAGAAACAAGTTAATGTATTGGTTGTCACAAAATCATGCAACCAAAAGTTGCATGTGCTTTGAGAATCAAGTGAGGTTTGTGGGTGAATACGAAGTGAATTTTCCCATTACACTAGTCTGCATCTAAAATAATTTAAATTTATTGATTTATTATTTTCCCTTTGATTTCATTCTCGCCCTCGCGAACATTTATCTACCATGTCTACTCCTTATGGAATTCCACAAGTGCACTGATAGTGTTTAAATCCAGCAATTGACTTTTTATCTGAATAAACAGATGTGAAACTTAGAAGGATCATCTTGCTCTAATCAGATGGGAGGTTCAATTTTTCTGCTCATCCGTTGATCAACCTTTTTAATATAATAGCTGATGATGAACATTGAAAAGATGGTAGCGAATGACCTTTCCTATACTAACGGATGACCAAAAGGCTCTTGAACAGAACAATTTTAACAAAATGATATAAATACCACATCAGGTTGCAGAAGTGGATCATATGATGCAGTTGGTTTATCTCTTTAATTAGGGTTTCAATCTATATTCAAAAGTCCTCTCGAGAGCTGTTGAAAATAGGGTTTATAAATTAATAAACCAAAACTCAGGGTCCCTCTTGTCTATGCCCTGGTGCAACCCACCTGAACGATTCATCCAACACTCAAGAGAGTCACTAGTCTTCCTCATTCTCCTGGAAAAGCCCTCTCTGCAGCACAACCAACTTGTTGGAGAATAGAGGTGTTAACTAGCAGAAACTTGCTTGATAAATAGAGGTGTTAACTATTGCTTGATAAAATGTCTTTACACAATGAAAAAAGATATTTTAATTTCAATGGAATTTCACATAGAGTAGCCAAATTTGGCAAGAGATGCTTATGAGCCTAGTAGCCAAATTTGGAAAGATATGCTTATGAGCCTAGTGTTATATTCAAATGAGCATCTCTTTCTCTAGTTTTTTCTTTTTTTCTAAATTTATTTTCTTTGTCATTATTGGCAAGGAGTTCCATGATTTTTTTATTTCATCCAATGTATAAGGGAGTTCATGAATCCATTTTGTATGCTTCTTGAGTGAAAAATGTTTCCTTTCCTTCATTTTCTCTCCTTATATTTGTCATTTGTTGATTTGTATCCCACCTTGGTACTTTCTCAACTTCTCAAATGTCGTATAGTAAAGCATAGGATGAGAAGGGAGCACGAAGTAGAAAGATACCATCATTACAATGCCATTATTCTAGGACAATTATGTTAGTGTAACTTTCTTTTTAAATTTAACCTCCCATTACATTCTTTAAAAGCTATATAAAAACTAAAATCTCCATATATTTTTCTTAATTATTATTTTCCACATTTCCCACTCCCCGACGTTACTTTTCACCTCTTCATATAAATGATAATTATATAACAATTTCAAATCAATAATTATATATATGATGCCGATTATTATAAACCCAACAAAATTTATAAGCATTTACCTTTTATTTTTTCGGTTGGTATACGTTTTTCTTCAAAAAGTTTAATAATTTTATTTTTACATCTTTAGCATTAAATAAAATATTTATATATTTGAATAAATCTCAGTAGGATATAATGGAAAATATTAGATAATATTTTTAAATGAGAGGTTTTTTTTTACTTTCACATAAAATAAATTTTTTATATATTTAAATAAATCAGAGTGAAATAAAACATCCCAAATATAAAATAGGAATATGTTATGATTTATTTGTATGTGAGTAATCAATTACAATACAATTTGTTTGTAGTATGATTACTTTAATATAATATAAAAAATTATTATGTTTAATTATGATTTTTATTTTTTTAATTTTTTTTTATCAAAAATAAATGGAGATTGTCATTGTATATGTAGTTTTTAACATTATTGTTCAATATATATTAAAATTCCATATAGCGTCATGTTTTTATTGAAATATATAATGTATAATTATATTTATTATATTAGTTAAATTTGCAAGTGGTGCATAATTTTTTATTTATGCATTCTATGATATTACCGTTCAAGATAATATATTTTGAAAATTTGATATGTTTTTTTTTACATTATCATTTCTATGTTTAAAATATTGGATATGTAATTAAAATTCATAAAATATTTTTCCTTTTAATGTAAATATTTTATATTTTTTTTAAATGATTTAGTAAATATTTTATAATTTTTAAAAATAAGGAGTATTTAATTTATCATTGAATTTTGGGCTGGTTTGTTAATAGCGAGGCTAGAAGAGACCCAACAAAAAATTTCAACATTTTCAAAAGAGAAGATAAGCTTATTTTTTAGATAAAAAACTGAAAACCATGAAATAAAAATAGGGCCATTTAGGCCATTTGTATATTGAGATATACAAATAGAGAGCATTGAGAAATAAGATAGAAAAGAGAGCCAATCAAGAGTAGTCCCAATCTATAGCTACAACTAGTATGGACTCCTTGTTGCTACCCTGAGAGCAACCTGGGTAGGAGGAATGCATGTATCTCTCTCAATATGACCCACATTTCCATCCATAGTTATAAATTTACATTCCATGTGATCCAAAGAGAGAAGAATTCCCTCTCTTCTCTCATTTATGTCTACCATGACAGAGCGAAGAAGGAACTTGTGTTGCCAATATATGTCCACCATATACATGTATTAGTTGTAACAACTACAATTATGCCTAGCGTCAGGAACCCAGTCTGCTAATAATTTTGTGTCTATGAGGGTGAATCATTGGTTATCCAACCCTCACCCAACCTTAGTAAGTTCCTCCTGAATAGGTTAAGAAGATATATTTTTGAAACCTACTGTAAAACTTTCAACCTTAACTTACACGCAAGTCTTCCCACCTTCTTGGTAGTAAGTCACTACATAACGAACCCAATCCCTTTTATGTGGCAAGTTGAAAAACTATATGTGATATAGACCTAGATGAGGGCAAGAGATCACATTGACTTCTAAGAATACTAAGAGAGATGGAGAGAATAATGTGTAGAGAAATCCCTAGGGATATATTTTCCCCACGCTAGTGGCCTAGGAGCCATCGTTAAATCCCAAGAATGAGTAACCCTAAAGAGTGGAAGGGAAACATTAGCCTCAAGGAGACGTAGTCCATGTATATTTCCTGTAACACTAGATTCCATGGAACTAGGGATTGGGCCTGACAAGATTAACGTGCCTAATGTATAGTAATCTATAAAGAATTATTTCCTAGTATAACCTAAACCCAAAAATAAATAACAGAAACATCTACCAAAATTACAAGTTGGGGGTTGATGAAAACAATGACTAGTTTCTTGTTGTTTATGCTTTCCTTTCCTAGGCTTGACCTAAAATGATGAAGGTCCGAAATACTAGCCTCTTGTACTGAGTTGAGAGAAAAATCAACCCACACATTGATGAAATAAATAGAATGCACTTACCTATAGAAAAATCCAAATTCTTTGATCCCATGCCAAAGAAATGAAACATGAGATAGAGTAGGGGGCCATTGTAGTAATAATGTCAAAAAAACCAATTATGCCACATGTCATTATAATCCTACTATGCATGATAATCATTAAATTACCTTGTGATTTTTTTTTAACTAGAACACCATTTTTGGGAAAATTGGTAATTTCAAAAATTAAACTACGAATATTACACTAGATACAACTATTTCATAAATCCCAAAAATGGGCCAATTACAATATGTATATAGATAAATGAATCCACATAGCTAAGGAAATGAATTGTCCACTAAACTGCTCAAGCTAAGATCATTTGAATTTATAAAAAGGGAGGATGGGTGGGATTTGATCCACTTTTGTGTGGATTTGTCCTTTTTTCTGTAAACTTGATAGGTATGAGTGACATCATCTTAACAAGAAATGAGGGCACCTAGGAAGATGAGGGAATTATTTACTCGTATTTCCATAGTGAACTTGATATGGGTAGAAATCCTATTAAGGTGGTCAAGGAAAGAGTTTAAGGTAGGGTGGCTATAAGGCCAAAGAACAAAGATGTCATCAATTAAATGATATTAGTAGTTGATATTTTGATGGAAAATATTGAAGGCTAAGCCTTTAAAATGTTCCATAAAGGTGTTGGAAATTATCAAGGATAAAGAAGATCCCATAGTTGTGGATTCATTTTGTTCAGGTAGAAAACCCCTTAAAAAGTGAAGAAAGTGGAAAAAAGGACTAGATCAATAAGGTTAAGATTTTTGGAGTTGACTGGTTTGGAAATAATTTTTAAAGCTTCTTGAACTGGAACTTAGGTGAATAAAGAGATGACATTGAAGCTAACCAAAAAATTATTTTCATCAATTTTGAGGTGCCAAGTTTTCTAAATAAAATCAATTGATTTGTTGACAAAGAAGGATGTTTGTCCAACAAAGGGTCGAATTTTATCTACCTATAAATGAGAGAGGGCATGGATGGAAGCTCCTATAACATTGACTATAAGCCTAAGAGAGATCGTTTTTGTTGATTTTATGTTGCATGTAGATCATAGGGGTCTAGATGTTTCAGGGAATAAGACATTTTCAAATGTCAGGACCCAAGGTCATGGCCAAGAATTCTTGTTTTTGGAACAAACAACCCACCTCTCTGCAACGATTTCTCTAAATTTGAGAATGTAAACTCTTACAAGGAAGCACATGTTGTATGTGGACATCAAAATTTGATCCCACTATTTTAAGTGCTTAAAACTTTGAGGAATAAAAGTCTTATCATGTGAGCAGATTTAGTTTTTAAATTTAGAGTTTACCAAACTCTTGACGTGTTAAATGCAATCACCCTATATTCCATTAAGATTTACTATAAACAAAAGGATCCCATACATATATTGGGTCTAGCTTGACCATGAATGACATAATAATAATAGTAATAATAATAATAATAATAATAATAATAATAATAATAATAATAATAATAAAAATAATAATAATAATATTAATAATAATAATATATTTTTGAGGTTAAGGCCAAGCTAAATACTAAATTGGCGCATGCCATCTTTTTATTTGTAGGACAAAAAAACCCTCTCCAAATAGAAATTTGTATAAACTTGTTGAAGAATCAAGCTCCTATCATTTTACGGGATTTTTCATAAAATTCAGATCTTTAACTAAGATTCGCTATCATTCAAAGGTCGTAGCTTTTAATAATGTGGCATGACGAGATCTGTTTTACAATGTCATATTCTCAAGATGGGATTTGTTTCAAAGAAATTATTTTTTATTTTTGGCTCAGAGTTGGTTTCTCTCAAACAAACCAAATTAATTCTTAGTCAGAATCAACTTACCACTGCACCTAAACCCAAAACCAAAGTGAAGTACATGTGAAAACTAAATCCATTAAACCTGCAATATGACCTGCTCCTTCCTTTAATTTGAGAACTAGATTGGTAATTATTTTTAGTAATAAATATTTCTTCATACTTCATTCATCGATTGGCATGATTTGGTAGGTACCCAGTGTTTTCATTCACATATCATTTTATCCTTGAATTTTCATAGAATCTCATCGAGACATCACAGGCTCTAACCTACGGAAGTAACTATATTCTTGAACGAAGCGGATTGTGAGTAAAACTAAATTCTCGATATATTATCAAAGCTTTTTTCCCTGAGGTATGTTTATAATTTTTTAACTAAGTTGCTGACAATTAGTTATGACAATTTCTTCATTACTAGATCTATTACTGTTGGGGAATCTAGTTCCAACCACCTGCTAGGTGTCGAAACCATCTATCAAAGTGTCCCATTTTACTTTCACTTAGTCCAGTTTTACTTCAGTCTCACTGAAGTCATTTAATGTTAATGTATCCAATGTAGTCTTATTTAACTGATTCGTAATATTGAGAAGAGAAATAATTTGCCCTACTTCTTTTCAGTTTTCAATTATTGTCATGGTATCAAATCTTAGCCTATGTAATATTCCTTGAGAGCAACAATGATCAGAGCTAGTTTGCATAAGACTCTCTGAGAGAGAAGCAACGTGACCAAAGTTGGAGCAACAGAGAGAAGAGGCGAGCCTACATAAGAATCTTTGAGAGAGCAACAAAAGTTTTAAGAAGTTTGAAGATGCCTCTAGGGTTGAATCATAGCCAGAGAGCTTTGATCCTTATAGGAATCCAGGTGGCGGAGGAGAAGCCCGTGATAGTTGAGGAAGTTTTTTTTTTTTTAATTTGAAAAAAAAAATCGATCAACGCTCTTTTTGAAGGAAAAATCATGTTGATTATCCAATCAGTGCTAGTTTCAGGCAGATACTTGTGCCGATCAACACCAGTTTGAGCCAAATACTAGTGCCAATCAGCGCATTTTTTAGCCAGATACCCGCGTTGATCCGGTAAAATCTTACAACGATTTTTTTCCAGCGTGACCATTGTGGAAGTAGTGTTACGAAGCCGCACCAGTGTGAGATCATTGTAGAAGAGCGATAAAAGGCTTCAAGATATGGTTTAAAAAGTTTAGGAAGAAGTTTTTTCTTTCTTTTGTATGCCAAGTAGGGATTTAATGTCTACAATTTGTGTTACTTGTTCAGGCGTAGTGAGCCAAAACTCAACAAATGGTTAAAGCCAAGAGGCTAAAGAGACAACAAGAGATGTTTGAGATATTTTTAGATTTGGAAGTGAAGACACAAAAGGACGCCTTTGCATTAAAATGCATAAAATAATCTTTGGATGACAGCATTCTTTCCTTGATTTAAAATTCCAAGACAACCAAGGAGGCTTGGGATATCCTTGAGACGTATTTTGGTGCAAGGGGGAGCATTGAAGTTGAATATGAAGGTGGATCTATAACAGCAGATCTACAATGACGAGATGAAATTTTTATTGAATCCCAATATGATCAACCACAAGTGGATGATGTCTATGAATAAACTGTAAATGCAGCAAAAGAGCATGAAGATGCTCCTAAACCCCACTTTGCATAACCACAAGTGGACGAAAATTTGATGATTCCAGCAATAGAGCTTGCTCATGATTACTTGATGATACCAACAATAGAGCTTGTTGATGATGACTTGGTGATTCGAGCAACAGAGATTGTTGATGATGATTTGATGGATCAAACAACATATCTTGCTGATGAATATTTGGTGAATCTAGCAACACATCTTGCTAATGAAAACTTGGTGACTCTAGAAACAGAGCTTTTTATTGATTTGGTGATACCAACAACAAAACTTGCTGATGATGATTTGGTGATTCTAGCAACAGAGCTTGTTGATGAAGATTTGGTGAATCCAACAACACAACTTATTGATGAGAGTGAAATTTCTATTGAAGTAGTAGTTTATATGGTAAATCCAATGATTAATATTTCTGATGTAAAATTTGATAATAATGTTTTTGTAATGATGATTGGCTGCAAATGATGCAACAAAAACATCATATTAGTATGATGCTATTTGGTGAGATAATACCATTTTAGTCAGTGGAAGAAAACCTATTTGGAGAAACACATGTTAGTGATGAAGAGATAGAGACTAACAAAGATAAAGGTAGACACAAAGAAAGAAGTTTTCAAAGATAAGACATAAACAAAGATAGAGGCAGCAACAGAGAAGGAAACACAACAGGATAAAGTTTCCATTGCAAAGAAGAAGGAACAAAACCAATGTGGTTTTGGAGATTTTTTTACACTTACAAATTGATTTCCAATTTTCCAGTAAACAAACTGATTAGGAAGAGGATTTAATGTTCCCTGAAACATGGCTTGCAATACCATGTCTAGATGAGTTCTACAAAGAAGTTGTAGATATGAATGTTGAAGACAACATGCATGACAAACACGTCAATGATATTTTCAGGTATTGGATTTTTGAAGAGATAAAATATTATTCTCATCTTATGTTGCAGTAGATTGATGATGAAAAGTGCAGTGCAGAAGGCAATATGTGGCAACAACCCACATACAAGTCATTTTTTGAAGAATTACAAGACATGCTTAGACAACCTTGAACAATAGAATACATGCACCAACAAATGAAGAAACTGATGTCTGAAGAATACAAGAAGAAGAAAATTTTGAAACAATTAAGAGGCTATAGAATCTGGAAGAAGAGAATAAGAGAACTAAATCAAGATGAATTCAATTTTTTTTAAATTATAAGCCTCCCTGAGATATAGAACAACAAGTATCTTAATTAATTTCTTATGTGGTTGTAATTAAGGGGGAGTGTTGGAGAATCTAATTACAACCATCTGCTAGGTGTCGAAGCTATCCATCCAAGTGTCCCAGTTCAGTTTCACTTAGTCCAGTTTTAGTTAGTGTCACTAAAGTAATTTAATGTTGATGTCTCCAATGTAGTCATATTTAACGGATTCATAATATTGAGAAGAGAAATCCTATACTCCACT